>CAJUYI010002926.1:27166-45879 GCA_910591695.1 Galerucella pusilla | reverse complement strand
CTTCGAAAGACCGACACACAACGGGAACTACGCGAGCACTGCACAAAGATTAAAATTGGTCATCGGCAAGTAGCGATGAACCCGTCCACACTACTTGCTACTTGGCGAGCAGCCGCTCGGTACTCGCCGAATGCCGCATGTCTGGCGCCGCCTTTAAGCCGGCTACTCACTACGCGGGACTTGACAAGTACTTGGCATATTTCAAGTAGTGTGTACGAAACTAACATGAAAATCGGCGATCTACTTGTACTTGCCGTACGCAGTCGGTAAATTAAACAAAGTCAAAGGCAACAAGTAGCGAGTCAAGTAGCAGCGCCCCACACTTATTCGACAGTTTGTACAAGTAAAAAACTAGTAAATAGTGAATTGTTGTTGTTTAGTTCTCAAATATGTAGAGGTCCAATGAAATGACTATAGAATTTTTAAATTTGTATGAAAATGAAAGTACACATAGAATCAAAAGTTTTGCATCACCTTCTTCGGATGCGATGGAATTTTTTTGCGCTAACAATTTTTTGTTGGCTTGTTTATCAATGTTTACCATTTCAATATGTTCCATATTTTTTGCAATATACAGATGTTTACAGTTTTTTTTTTGTAAGATAACATTTTTAGTGCGATCATTTTAACATTCAAGGCATTTGATTTTTACGATTTTAAGTGCAAACGTGAATCGTCAAGTCATAAGTGAGATTGACCGTGCAAGAATAGTGGCTTTAGTTGAAGAAGGTCATTCTCAAAGGTTCGTGGCAAACAGAGTTGGCGTTTGGCAAAGTGATGTGTCTCGTGTATGGAACCGGTATCTCCAGACCAATTCTCTTCATGATAGACCAAGAAGCGGTAGAAGGCGTGTTACTAATCAGCGGCAGAACCGCTATATCCACTTAACTATCCGAAGAAACCCGACCATGGCAATACCAGCACTCCAAAGAGATATGAGACATGCGTTGGGAGTTGAAGTATCGATCTCGACATTACGAAGACGAATACTTGCGACAGGTTTGAGGTCGCCGACCAATAAGAGTGCCCAGACTACAACCTGAGCACAGAGTACGCCGACTACAATGGGCTCAAGAACACGCGGCCTTGCCTGAAGAATTTTGGAATTCGGTGTGTTTTCCGACGAGACAAGGATTTGTTTGGTAAAAGATAGCCATCGAATACGTGTGTAACGGGGTCCAACGAGAGTTGCTCATCTTGCCCATGCTCGCCCCGTGCCGCCCTTCAGAGGAGGAAGTGCTATGTTCAATGATCGCACAGAATTAATTCATGTGGAGGGAACGATGACCGGTGATAGGTATCTCAGAGAGATTCTACATCCTCACGTGAGACTATGGCGCGCAGCTGTTGGCAATTCCTTCGTTTTTATGGACGATAACGCCCGACCTCATCGGACCAGAGCTGTAAATGAGTATCTTGAAACTGAAGGGATCAATCGTTTGAACTGGCCTGCCCTATCTCCTGACATGAATCCCATAGAACATGCTTGGGACATGCTTGCCAGGGCAATGGCAACACGCAGAAATCCACCCAGGAGTGTACAAGAGCTTGTTCATGCGGCCCAAGAAGAATGGCGAAATATTCCTCAACAGAATATTATTAATTTGGTAAACAGCATGGGCAGGCGACTTCAAGCTTGCATAAATTCTAGAGGTGGAAATACTCTTTATTAAAAGTTCTCATGCAGGTTCTCACTTAACCTTTTCTTTAAAAATAATTAATTTGTATTTAATTGATTTAATTTCTAAGAATACTTTTCATGTTTAAAGCATGTTTATTATTGGATAATTAAATTTTTTGACAAATATATACGTCTTTTTTATTGAAAGTAGTTATTTGATTAATCTCTGATCCATTTATAATGAACAAATTTTTTTTTCCGGAGATTTAGGGTGATGCAAAACTTTTGAATCTATGTGTATTATTTGGGACCCCAGTCACAAACAGCATAAAAATCGAAATGAAGTTCATGACGCATGGAAGAGAATACAATCTGAGTTTTCTTTGAAAGTATCTGTGGCAGACTTAAAGAAAAAAAAGAGTCGTTAATGGCAACGTTTAGAAATTGTATGAGCAAAATTAAAGCAAGTGAGAAGAGTGGCACAGGTACTGACGAGTTATACAAAACTACCTGGTTTGCGTTCACAACAATGGCCAGGCCTTTCACAAGTACTTGCAGTATCCGCAAAAATTGGCATTTGCCAAGTAGCCGCGTAATGTATCGACCATACTTGAACTTGTACCGGGTGTCCCAATAAGAATGGTTCTTGGCCATATCTTCTGGAAAAAAAATTTATAACAAAAGTGACCCCGAGAAAAACCTGGAAATTATTTACAGAGTTGTAGGTTCACCGCTAGAGAGTGTATTTGACAGTTAAAATTTTAAAATGCAAAATTTCTCAAACTTTACCTAATTAAGGAGAATATTAAATTATTATAATCAGATTCCTCGACAAATTCTGCATATTTTTAATATGACAAGTTTAAGTCTATCTCTTCAAATAAGGGGTGGGGGAGAGTGGGAACCTTGTTACGAAAAAACGCCTGTAAATCCTGTTCTGCTTGACCGATTTTAATAAACTTGATGTTGTTTGAAAGATCTTTTGTTGAACCATCGAAAATTTGGGAATATGAAGCAATGTGATGTATAGCATGGATGCTAGAGGACGCTGTTTTATTTTTTTTGTATATTGTGTTTTCTCGTAACAATTTTAAATGGAAACATACAAATTGAAGTAGGTCTTTGAAAAGTAGACTAAATTAGCATTAAAACACTGCAAACCGCAAGGCGATATCTCTTTCCTATCCCGAGATATCGTAAAAAACAGGTAAATGGCGGGTTTTGTTCTTCCAACGACTAGAAGGCTGGTGAGGTAAGTTGTGCTACGTTTTTTCAATTATATAAGAACGTTTTATTTGTTTTCAAGCGATGAGCTCACTTCACTATATTTAATAAATGCTAGCAAATGCAAAATGCAACCAGCCAGCCATAGTTGAACGCTACCAACTAAGAAAAACGTTGAAAAAAATCCTACCAACTGGGCTAATCTGCTCACATTCAGTTACATCGAATAGAAGGTTAAAGACTGCTTGGACGCATGCGCACCTCAACTACTAAATTTGACGTGGTGGTTGGTGACGAGTCGGGTAAATAAGCTCTCGTCATTGCCGCTACCACGATACATGTATCGTGGCCACTACGAAAGATGAGTCTTTATCATATTTTGACTGATGTAAATTCTCCCGATTGATGGGTCGCGCTTGCGCTTAACCTAATCATCAACCAATCAAATTTTCTCAAGTCAAAGATTATGGTCAATGTTTGTAATACCTTTAAACGGTTCATGATTGTGATATTTTGATCAGGATTAATCACAGACCTGCCTTTTTCCATTTTTTCCAACGTAATGTGTTAGAAGGACATTAACAATCGATGACGCACACCAAAAAGATTATCATATGAACTCTACTAATCCGAATACCTGTTAAGTATCGTTTTTTTCTTAATTACAGACTTCAGCCAGTAGCTGAAGACATACCTGTAGCCACAGTGTTGATGTCATTTTCAAGAGGATGTGGAGCTTTGTTGGATCTGATGCAAATACCCCACAGTCCTTGTCACAGCGATACAGGATACCACTCGGAGACTGAAAACGAACAAGACATTGGGTGAGTTAAAAAAACTAATTGAGATTTTCTTAAATTATCTTCTGTAAGTTCCTTGTGGCATTACTTATTCTTTTTTCTCTTATTCTTTTGGGAATCAAACCACAATAATGTTTTTTATTTTTTATTTCGACGTTGTCAAGATTAACTAGTAAACAAATTAATAAAATAATGTTTGGTCCCTATCTGACACAACGAATAAATATGACAACTAGACAATCAATAATATTTTGAAGTTTAAGACTACAAAACTTTGTTGTCAAATTTTATTAAGGTCCATTCATAGTAGATCACACCTCTGGTAAAATGTGAAATAATAGAAATTTACGTAACTAGTTATGAAAAAAGCGACATTGTTCAACTCGCGTAATTTGCAGAACTCGCTAGCGCTCGTTTTGGCAAATACTACGCTTGTTGAACAATGTCGCTCTCTTCATAACGTGTTTACGTACAACGTTTTATCTAATTCCGCGCTTTCATAATATTTAATAAAATCTTCAATTACAATGATAATATTAAAGTGGATTCAAATGGTGTTAGAAGTATTGTTACTATGATGTATTCACCCAGAAAATTGACTTACTTCAAATAACTGTGTCCTGAATAATTTTGTTTTCAATGTTTATAAATCTTAAAATACTATTGAATTAAAATAATGGGGTAATTGTCAGTTTAAATAATGAAATAATTGTTAGTTTTGACAGTACCTAATTGATACATTATTCTTTGAAACTCATGTGGTATCTATATGCTGAAACATAAACAGCACTGATCTCCATATTGTACAACACGGTACTTTGAATGCTGAAAGATACATTAATGATATCCTTCAAGAGTATGTGATTCCTTTTGCCCCATTTATAGGCGATAATTTCATATTAATGCATGATAATGCCCGTCCACACACAGCACAAATTGTGACTAGACTCTTGATATTGATGTCATGGATTGGCCAGCAAGGTCACCTGACTTAAATCCAGTTGAACATATGTGGGATGCACTTGGAAGAGCCGTTAGAGGAAGATTAAATCCACCTGAAACTTTGGAACAACTGTCTGAAGCTCTTATAGAGGAATGGGATAGAATTCCCGAACCTTATGTTCAAAATTTAATTTTAAGTATGGGGAGGCGTTGCAAGGCAGTTGTAAGAGCTAGAGGGGGTAATACTGAATATTAATTAATGTTTTGTAGTGTAAAATTCATTGTGGTCGGCTAGTAATGTTAATTTTGTTCTTTGGTTTTAAGACAAATAAAACACTAAAAAATTAAAAGTAAGAAGTAAAAGTAGCATTTTATAAAGCTCTGACTTACACCGCCTCACCAGATCGTGGTGAAGCTACGGAGAAGCTTTCCACAAACAACCAGTTGCATTATTCAATCCAATAGAAGAAAAACCCATCCAAAGGAATTTTTTTAAATTAGTTATTCAATCGACACGGTACACATCCAGCATATTCAGGGTACTATTTTAGTCACACCATGAAGGAGGAGTTACAAAGTCCCCGATTGATAACAAGCTGCAGACAAAAATCTTCAGCTCTCAATACAGGGTGTTTCAAAAATATGGTACAATAAAAGTTTACGAAGTCTTCCTACCACGCCACTGGCTTATTAGAAATTGACACACTCTGAAAAAGATTTTCTTGAATAAAAGAAAAATTTTTTAGGATAAACAAATCTGAAGTTTGAATAGAGTCAACCAAACAGAGGTGTTAAGTTAAAATTTCGGTTTGTTTGAAATTTCAAACAAGAGTTTGGTATCATTCAAACTAATTGTAGTGTTATATAAACATTCAGGTGATTAGATTTAAGGAAATTATATCTTCAATCCAAACTCCAAGCTGTTTACTTCAAACAATTAATATTTTAATATAAACAATTAATTTCTTTAAAACGTTATAACCATCTCTTGTTTTGAAACTTGAGTTGTTTATTTTAAGCAACTACAAGTTTAAATGGAACAATACATTTTTTAAAACTTCAGAATAATTTCTTTTGTGCAAACTCGAGTTGTTTAGTTTAATTGATGTAAATCAAATAATCCTTTTATTATGTATTTTTATAATGAGTCATATTAAAGAGTGTTTGTACAGCATTGACAAAGTTCTACAAAACTAAAACCATACCTATTCGAAAAGTCTAGATTACTGAAAAGGTAATTTAAGTGAAAAGTCTTGCTATCTGTCCAAACATATTTATTGAAGAATTATATAAGTAACACAAAGATAGAATCATTGATTTTGAGTACTACTACTACTTGTAAACACGTGTCGCAATATACAAAACTTTAAAAAGTACCTACATACATAGAGACGAATTCAAGGATTAATCTATGTAGACAACTAACCCGGTTAGTTTTGTACTGGGATACTATGATTGTCACTCAAAACACAAATATATACATAGCAGCAAAACACTCCCTTATTTGGGACAATTCACACAAATCCACTAAATCCATAACTTGGCCACAGGTTAATGATGAGATCTTTCTTAATCTGTGACCTGGTAGTAAATGTTCAATCTTAAAATATAACCTTTGTATGCATACAATCCATACAAAACACCATAATATAAATAAATTGAACTTTTAACGGGTCCACGATATAAACACACCGAGTACAGAGACAAGGGCCGAGTACCTACTTACTTATTATCTGCAGTCCAACTACTACTAGGTATAACGAAACGAGAGGGGTGAGGTTTTCACGTTTCAATGCTCGTGATTGGGTGTTTAATTTCTTTAAAACAAAGAATTTCGAAATGTTTTTTTATTTCAAAGAAATATATTCTTTGACCAATTATATGAAACAATGTAGAATAGCATTATGAAATCTATACTTTCAAAGCAATGATTCATTATCTATAAGAATTTTATATTTTGTTTTAAACAAATTTATATATTTCCAACAAATATTTCCATTATATTTAATAATTGCCATATTTGAAACAAATAAATGTGAACTTTAATTTCAAACAATTCATAATCTATCATTAAACAGTTCAAATTTCTTCATTCAACACCTATTGCTTTGAGTTAAACAACATTTGTTATTATTATAAAATTTTTATTAAATAAATGTAATTGTTCAATTCAAACCAACCGTTTTCAGCGTAAATGAATATTCTTTAAGTTAAATAATTGCAATATTTGGAACAAAGTTATCCAAATAGTAATTGCAAACAATTTATAATTTCAATTAAAACAATTTGAATTTTTTAAATGAACACTCAATTCTTTTGCATTTATTGAAAATTGTTAATTCTAAACAAATCATTTTCAAACAAATACGTTTACTTCAACCAAACAATCCTTTTTCAGAGTGCATTATTAATACTGTCGATGTGTTTTGAAGAGACAATAGCCTACAAACAATTTTAAATTTGTACTTCCATCCTCCGAGAAGATATGGAATAAAATGAGTATTTCTTCTACACCTTTAAACAGCCTGTATCTCACAAACTAAGAAGGTTACAGAAAAGTTACATTTGGGTATTTTGAATATTTCTTAACGATCTATCGTGCCTCTAATTTGCGGTACTTATTTACGGGACACCCTGTATAAATGTGCGCTTTAAATGAGTTTCAAATTTAAAATTAATGGCTTTAATACGAGGCGCAAGAAACAAAATTGCCTATTTTCAAATAAAAATTACTTGGCTCAACTTAAACGGAATACGCTGTATATTACACCATTCGATAGGTATGTAGAATTAAATATTTGATATGGTTTTGTTATAAAATATCGAACTATTTCATTATACAGAAACGTTTCAGGAGTTCTTGAACTTGGAGGAATATAAAATGTCAGTGATACAATTTACGACAAAACCTTTCCATTGTTTTTCCTTTTCCATTGTTTTTAAAACCAACCGAAAACGAAAATCCGAAATTTCAAGCGCACAAATAGATTGTAAAAGTCGATTTTATGGCCACATACTTCTACAAATATTTTAAATAAATGGTTTTTCCTTATCTTTGAATGTTTTGTTTTTTTGTCGAAAACTCGCAAAAACACAATAGAGACGGAATTTATATACAGATTTTGCATTAATAAAAATGATATCTTGGAACAAACAGGTTCGTATAAAGAACGATGTTGCCGTTAAATTATTGTGCTATGTTGCCAGAATTGTGTGAAATTCGTTTGTGTGTCCACAGTGGCGTAGCGTGGGTGGGGCGGAGGGGGCGGCCCGCCCCGGGCGCGGCAAAATGTCTCCAGCAGTTTGCTTCCTGTTCTGAATCAGAGGAAGATATAAGTGGTAAAGGACCACTGGAGCTCCTCCAGTTCATTTAAAAACTGAATCTTGGAATTTCGGTTCCAAATATAGTCACCTTGATTGGCATACATTTGACTTTGGCGATTAGTGTTGCAAGTTGTGAGAGAAGTTTTTTTCGAAGTTGAAGCTAATAAAAAATTACCTCAGATATACTATGAGCTCCGCTAGACTATCAAACTTGGCTATATTGTCGATTGAACAAGAATTGGCTGCTAATATTGATTTTGACAAAGTTATTTCTGACTTCGCTGCTCGTAAGGCCCGTAGAATCCGCTTGTAAAACCGCTCATCCTATTTTATCTTCAATAAAAAGTACCTCATTGCCTGTGAAATTTAATTTTAATTAAGCACCTATAGAATGGGGGCGGCAAAAGGGGTCTCCCGCCCCAGGCGCCAAGATGGCACGCTACGCCACTGTGTCCATTTACTGCGGCGTTATTTGAAATGCGATACAAAATTAAAAGTTGAAAGAGCCAATTTTAAATAACAATGTAAAGGCGCCTTTAGATTGCGCGAAGTTGTTTCGCGCAACAGTTTCGCGAAAATGTTTCGCATCGTATATACCTGGTACTCACCCCGAAACTTGTTCTTGTTCTTTTATTTCTTTTTCTTTTCTTTCTTAACACAATTATCATCATAATTGCAAATGCTGCACTCGGAGCAACCGGCATGCTTGTCGCTCACAAACTGGCGGCTCACCTTGTTTTCGCTTGTCAACCCGAAACGTTTCGGCTTCGCCTCGTGTAAACAGTTATGCCGAGACAGCGACTCGCGAAACTGTTGCGCGAAACAATTTCGCTCAATCTAAACGCACCTTAAGGCCGGTATATCTAAGCAAAAGAAAAAGATTGAATAGAGGCTTACCACACATTTTAAATAAGGTATGACTTAATCTAACATTAAAAGAGTTTTTCCACGCCTATACTATAAGTTGTTAATTAAATGCCAATTTTCAGTTTCACAATGATACTCATTATAACACTGGTTTTCATTATGAAACTGAAAAATTTTCCAATAGAAATCTAGATTGTTAAATAACCAAGTAGGTAGACCGAATATTTTCTGTAGAAGGTTTTGACAGTTTCTAAGAGAGTGTGATTTATGACAGTTTGAATTTTTTGCGTCAGTTTTTAAAACAAATGTCGAACAACAGACCAAAAATACTTAATGACCAAGATAAATACATACACATACATACACACAACGTGTATATTTGTCAAAAATTTTTATTATCCAATAATAAACATGCTTTAAACATGAAAAGTATTCTTAGAAATTAAATAAATTAAATACAAATTGATTCTTTTAAAAGAAAAGGTTAAGTGAGAACCTGCATGAGAACTTTTAATAAAGAGTATTTCCACCTCTAGAATTTATGCAAGCTTGAAGTCGCCTGCCCATGCTGTTTACCAAATTATTGATAGTATGTTGAGGAATATTTCGCCATTCTTCTTGGGCCGCATGAACAAGCTCTTGTACACTCCTGGGTGGATTTCTGCGTGCTGCCACTGCCCTGGCAAGCATGTTCTTTGGGATTCATGTCAGGAGATAGGGCAGGCCAGTTCAAACGATTGATCCCTTCAGTTTCAAGATACTCATTTACAGCTCTGGTCCGATGAGGTCGGGCGTTATCGTCCATAAAAACGAAGGAATTGCCAACAGCTGCGCGCCATAGTATCACGTGAGGATGTAGAATCTCTCTGAGATACCTATCACCAGTCATCGTTCCCTCCACATGAATTAATTCTGTACTATCATTTAACATGATACCAGCCCAAAACAATGCACTTCGACCTCTGAAGGGCGGCACGGGGTGAGCATGGGCAAGCTGAGCAACTCTCGTTGGATCCCGCCACAGACGTATTCGATGGCTATCTTGTACCAAACAAATCCTTGTCTCGTCGGAAAAAAACACCGAATTCCAAAATTCTTCAGGCAAGGCCGCGTGTTCTTGAACCCACTGTAGTCGGCGAACTCTGTGCTCAGGTTGTAGTCTGGGCACTCTTATTGGTCGGCGACACCTCAAACCTGTCGCAAGTATTCGTCTTCGTAATGTTCGGATCGATACTTGAACTCCCAACGCATGTCTCATATCTCTTTGGAGTGCTGGTATTGCCATGGTCGGCTTTCTTCGGATAGTTAAGTGGATATAGCGGTTCTGCCGCTGATTAGTAACACGCCTTCTACGGCTTCTAGGTCTATCACGAAGAGAATTGGTCTGGAGATACCGATTCCATACACGAGACACATCACTTTGCCAAACGCCAACTCTGTTTGACACGAACCTTTGAGAATGACCTTCTTCAACTAAAGCCACTATTCTTGCACGGTCAATCTCACTTATGACTTGACGATTCATGTTTGCACTTAAAATCGTAAAAATCAAATGCCTTGAATGTTAAAATGATCGCACTAAAAATGTTATCTTACAAAAAAAACTGTAAACATCTGTATATTGCAAAAAATATGGAACATAATGAAATGGTAAACATTGATAAACAAGCCAACAAAAAATTGTTAGCGCAAAAAAATTCCATCGCATCTGAAGAAGGTGATGCAAAACTTTTGAATCTATGTGTATATGAAAATATAGTAGTCTGGCACCTTAAGACGTTGGTGTTTTCAGATTACGAAAATTCAAAATGACGGCCCTTCAGAATTTCAATATATATTTGTTTCAATCTAGTCTCATTTCATTAACGCTGTGGATAACGTTGTGGATACACAGATCACTGCAATCGATAGAAAATAAGTTGTAGTTTTATGAAAAATGACAAACAAATTTCTTAAAACTTCCTTACATTATTTTTACTGAAGAAACATTCTCTCCGTTTTTCTTAAATTAGACTTTGAAAAATTTGATTCAGGGATTCATTAATATATGGATAATGTTTGTCCCCCAAAGGCCACGTATTTTGAAAAAAAATTTTCAGATTGGATCATTAGAAGCGGAGAAAACAGTGCACAAATTTCCAGAGCCACTGAGACAAAAATCTTTCATATCTTCTGTATGTTCCTTGTGGTATATTATTCATTCTTTTTTTAATTTCTTGGGAAATTAAACCACAATATTTTTGAATTCTTTATTTCAACGTTTCGGTAGCGTTACAGCTACCGTTGTCAAGAAAATATAAGTAGAAATTAATTTTTTTATCCCTAACTGACACAACAGAAAAAATTTGACAACTAGACAATCTTTCAGTTTCTGATCGACTATGGGCCTTGACAGACATTAAAAAATATCCTCGCAGCAAGCCCTTTCATTTGATATGTCACATGGTACACTTTGCAAACTTTTTTTTCAATTTTCACATTTACAAATCTTCAAATATTTTATTAAAAAACAAGACACTTTTAGCTGACAATTATCAACGATAGAATTACATTTTATATTTTAATTTTCTCAGATTTTCTTTTACTGAACCCAATGAAAAAGCCATTTATTTCCAGAAAAAAAAACCCACTAAAATGAAATTAGTCCAAGAAATAAATCATTTCTCGATTCTTGTTGCGTGCTTCGTTTGATTTATAAGTAGGTCAATCGAGACCTACAAAGTATAATGTGTACCCACGAGAGTTGGATTATTTTTTTTTTTCAAATGAGAAACATAAACAGTCCTTTATCACGTCGACCCTTATCTTAATTACGGAAATTGAGGTTTTATGGCTTTCTTGACTCTGCACGAAACTTTACACAAAACGATTCACAAAAATACACCCTATTTTTAGAGTTACCTTTTTTATGAAGATTTTTAAGTAAAACGGTATTAAAATTTGATTTAAATAAATTAAATATAGTTGCTTCCGTTCCTGCTACCTAGACATCCATGAAGCCGAGCCCTTCAATAAAGGCAACAACCTTTTTCAGTGGATGCCTGCTTGTGTCTCCATGGGCCATGATAGGGACTCCGAAGATTCGCCTGCGTAATACAGCCCAGTGTGGACACTCTAAAAGAACATGGACTGACGTTTCGTCATAGTCATGCCGCAACCCCTACATAGGGAACTTTCCTCTACTCCTAGGTTGTAGAGGTGCTTCCTCACACAGCAGTGCCCTGTTAGGTGTCCTGCTATCTTCCTCAACCTACTCCTTGGTAGTTCAATAGCTGCCCCAGCGTGTCCATCAGTCCATCCCTTCAGTAGAAGTTTGGATTGTCTAAGACCCTGCAGAGCATTCCAATGAGCGAGGTGCTGGTTCCTCAGCCACTTCCCCGTCTCCTTGCGTATTGTTTGTTTTGTTAGGCCGAGAGTCGGGCCCGAGCCGCAGAAAGGAGCTGCCGCCCCTTCCGCAGCCAGTGCATCCGCCATTTCGTTGCCTTCAAAACCAGAGTGGGCCGGAATTCATTCAAGCCGCACTGCGTTCCGACTTGTAAGATCAGCAAGTCGTTCTCGACATTCGTCAGTAAGTCCTGAGTTGATGGTATATCCACTTAGGCATTTAATTGTTGCCTGACTATCGGTGTATATGGTTATGCGTCGATCCACATAACCTCTGTCTAGGTTTATCTGCGCACATTCCAAGATAGCGTATATCTCGGCCTGATATGCAGATACACCATCACCCAATAGTACACAGATTTGTGTCCTTGGGTTCCTAGAGTAAATTCTAGCCCCTGCTCTGTCACCAGAGCATGAGCCATATGTGAACCATACGGTCCTATGAGGCTGTGTATTCGTCTCTTTTCCCCAGGATTCTCTGTGCCGGATCATAGCCCTGTATGGAGTTGCGAAGTAGTACTTGCGCAAGCATTCGTCAGCCGCTCGAGCTAGAACTGGAATATCTTCCAGTAGCCGGAGCTTCTTGACGTGTCTGCACTCTTCCCCTCTTCGCACGTATCCCAGACGCTTCAAGCGCAGGAAAGCACTCCCCGCCTCAGCCTCGATCACATGGTGAAGAGGCCGAAGACCAAGGATCACTTCCATCGCAGCAGTTGGTGTAGTTCTCATGCAGCCAGTTGCCCCCAGACTGACCACCCTTTGAAGGCGTGTCAGTTGCGATTTCTGTTTGTAACTAACATCTATCATCCATTCTTTCATTCCAAAACAAGGATAACACACAGCAAAGGTCGCAGATGGGTGCAGCATCACGCAGAATCACGAACTCTAACGCTGTTTGCTGTGAAGCTTTTACCACCAAGCAATAGCTCCATATGTGATCAGTGATCAATGGTCTGAAAATCATCAGATATATCCAATAAATTTGTTTGGGTCACAGGCCCCAAGATTTCTCACACATGTCCACTAGGGTGGGCCAAAAAAAACTTAGTTACCATGAAAATATCGTCTGAGATGACGAAATAAAAATTTTCGTAAATTTTGAGCCCTGAATATTAATGTTAAGAGGTGACTCATCGTACTTTTTCATTTCCTGTTTAAATAAGGTAGGAGTTTCCATTTTTTTGTTGTTGGATTTTTATTGCTCTTGAACGAATGAATGTCTCGTAAAAATCAAAACATATTCTTGTAGGAAATTTAACGATCTACAAAAATGGTCTGGGATCTTTTTTCGCTAAGTTGACTCGTTTAGAAGTTATTCGAGGTTAAAGTCCAACCTTAAATCGTGAAGGATAACTTTGACTATTTCTTATAATTTATAACAAAATAATGATTCCAAAACATAAAATATCGCAATTCTTATGATTCTTATGATCTCAGACGGTAACTAATGAAAAAAAATGAAAGTTTTCTTTGGCCCACTCTAATGTCCACAAGGATATAGTCTGGCCTTATGGGTAACTTTTCCAAATAAGCTTTCTATGTAAGTTTCGTATCTAGGATAATGACTTACCATTGTAGGAATGTGGTGGAAGATCCTTCAATTTTCTTAACCTAGTTTTACTAGGGTAAATAGCACTCTGCTCCCTCTGGCACCAACTGTGGACATCCAACCAACCAACCAACCAACGTCTTTTGGAGGATATTTATATGCTACCCTTTCTGACTTGGTCCTTGGTCAGAATGACAAGGTCGTCTGCGTACGTTTGCAGTTCTACCCCTCTACTTTCGAGAGCGCTGAATAAGTTATCCATCAAGAGTGACCACAGTAGAGGAATCTCTAATGTATCTGTCTATTAGTTTTTCAACGTGTTAAGCAGGAATGACACTAGACCGATTGATCGGAATGATTTGGGCATCATGCTCATCTTGGATGTATAAATGATATACAGAAGATAAAATGAATATAATATAAAGACAGAGTATGTTACGATGGTGAATTTTACGTTGCTTATTATGCAGAAGCTTCAAACTTTATTTTAACAGGTACAATTAGTGTCTTTCTTTCGCCAAAACAGCCAAAATTTATTGTTTTATTGCTATCTACGTTTACTCTTTTTCCTTTTCTTTGTTGGTGACATAATTTGTAACTTCAAATGTTTCCATTAATCCAATTTTATTTCAAAATCCCTAATTTTATGGCAGATCGCCAGCTAATTATAACAAATGGAAATAAGAGCAATTAATTTCAATTTTCGGAAGCATTTCGAGCAAACAAACTGTTTCGCATCTCAATTACAAAGAAAATTTTCTCTCGAGTCGCAGATGAAGATTTTAACTGCCCTATTAAGAATTTCTCCTACGGACATGAAAACAAACATTCTATAAATGGCCTGTCAAGTACAGCTTCGAAAATCACATTAAATTTTGATTTCGTTCACATGTATGGTTTCCATTCTGACCGTTCGTGTTTTGCCCTGTTAAGTGCAATTCAAAGGCGGAACCAGGATACTTTTTAGGGAGTGGCACCAGGAAAAGGCGGCAAAAAATACAACAGAAACTGTTTCAGTTTATTAAATTTCATATAATAACCTTTTTGGTGTGCGTTATCGATTGTTAATGTCTTTCTAACACATTACGCTGGAAGAAAGGGAAAGAAAGGCAGGTCTGTGATTAATCCTAATCAAAATATCGCAATAATGAACCGTTTAAATGTATTACAAACGTTAACCCTAATCTTTGACTTTGATTGTTTGATGTTTAGATTACGCGCAAGCGCGACCTATCAATCGGGAGAAATTACATCACTGAAAATAGGATGCAGACGTACCTTTTGTATTGGCAATGTTCTCACGTCTCTTTTACTGTCATAGTGTTCTAGTATTACGCAGCATCGTAGCTGGAGATAGAGATTTTGGGTTATTCTCACTCCTCTGTTGTCTGTGTGTTAGTTCTCCGCTAAAAGCTAAGAAACAAGGAAGGTCTTCTTTGTGTACTTATAAGCACCTTGCAAAAAATCCGCTCTATTAAATTTGGAATTTGCTTATTTGGTTTGAAAACACTTTCACCATTCAAATGAGAGACCAATTCATAGTTGGGGTACTAGAA
The DNA here is from genome assembly GCA_910591695.1 of Galerucella pusilla. Taxonomy (NCBI): domain Eukaryota; kingdom Metazoa; phylum Arthropoda; class Insecta; order Coleoptera; family Chrysomelidae; genus Galerucella; species Galerucella pusilla. The sequence continues at coordinate 30,612 of CAJUYI010002926.1, read as the reverse complement.
GAAAGAATTTCGATATTTATTTAATATTGCCTAGCTCTGTCCTGGTAAAAAATTGCAACTCCTACAATGCCAATAACTACGGTGCACAATATTATAATACATTATGTATATTGGAAAATTCTTAGCCTACTATAGAACCAAACAAAATTCTAATGTCAAAATATTTTTTTACTCAACATATTCTACTCTTAATTGGATAGGTACATATAACAGCGAACCTGCAACGTCTCTTGACCTTTCAAAAAAAATGTTTCTTCTTGCTCTGAAAACCAGACCTCAACAGCTTTTACATATTACCTCCCTGTTGGAAGAAAATTTACGACCTTTTAAACTTTGTTTCAGTTGCCAACATAAGATTTGTGTGCAGGGGCGTTGTCCTGCAAAAACAAAACACCTTTGGAAAGCTTTCCGCGTCTTTTCTCTTTAATTTTTTCCCGTCAGTAATGTCGAATAGTAATCTGCGGTTATTGTTCTACCCTTATATAAAAAATCAATCATGATTACTCTTCGTAAATCTGCTTACCTCTCAACTAGATATCAATACTTCTCGTATATTAAATTTGTGAATTATATTGTTTTGTATTATTAGTATAGTGTAATTTTCTATTCTCTTGGGTGCTAGAGTGACCACCTGAGCAATATACCGCCATGAGACTCTTCTCAATGGTGGTTCGACTCCATGATAGTGCTGCACTAGGTAGGTACACCAGAGGATTGACTGACTATAAGAAGCTTTAGAGCGCTACTACTCGATAACTCGATATAGTAGTAGCGAGGTTGGCGTTGCCAAAATGGAGGCGACCGTTGGCAGATGTCAATTGTCTTATTGTCAGGATTGGGAGATTGGAAGTGGCTAATGACACGACGAGCGGGAATTAAATAACGTCGCTTTGTCCATGAAATTTGTAAAAATTTTCATGGTAATAAAGCTTATCTCTCTTTCTCTTTCATCATCTATTTTGAATTTCCATATCCAGTCTTTGGAGAATTTCGATACATATAGAGTCTAAATTCAAATGAAACAAGAATATTTTGTGTAAAAAAGCTGGTATCGCTCACAAAAGACTAGTATTTTTGATAAAGTAAATCTAGGGGCGTACGTGCTCCAGTTGCCCTCCCTTAAGTGCTCCTTTGGTGCAATTTGTCGGTATATTTTCATATCATTTGCTGTTTTGTATAAAATAATCTAGTGCCACTATTAACATTATTAATGGCATCTGTCAGATGAACGAAAACAGAACATTTATTCCTAAATGATATAACTGTTACGAATCTTCTACCGTGTTTATTTGACGGGTGACAATTATTGATTGCTACTATCATGTAATCCATTTGATATCATATTCATTGTTACATAGACGTGCGAATTAAGTTTTGCCATAATTTTCGGAGCATAAACCGTTTGATTGTATACAGACAAAGCTAGTCAAGTTCAAATGCGAATCTTAATCTAAATTATACAAGCAAAAAGCGACACTTTCGTAAATTCGTAAATTATTTTCTGCAATATTTGATTATAGACCTCCATTATATGAACTGTGCAATATTATATAATTTAGAATTTGGTAAAGCAAGGTATGGAAATATTTAGATTTACAAAAAAAAAGATTCCATTACGAAGCAGTAGCGGTCGGACAATAAAAAATACCATGGTTAGTATTTACAACATAGTTTCATCGCTAAATTAGGTATTCTCATTATTAAAAATTAAAAATTTCCACGCCCATGTTCGATAGCATATGGACAATAGTAACTATAGTAGACCTATAGAAATTATACTCCTCCTGTTTGCACTTAAGTGGCATGAACTCTCTGTGAATGATTATATTTTTTTGGAATAATACGTTGTTTACTCTTTCTTAAGTCAAAATCAGACCGATAATGGTAGAACTTCGAAATGGTAATAAAAGAATTGACATCCTGAAAGCCAGTAAACAACTTAAGAGAACTAAATTTAGCATCAATGAAGACTTCCCGAGGGATGTACAGGAACAACGTAAAGTGCTTAGAAAACATTTGATCTCGGCAAGAGAACTAGGAAAACGTGCAACTATGCGGTACAACAAACTCATAGTGAATGGAACTGTATACACAGTAGAGGAATTAATGAGGAGCCAGGAAATTGAAGACGGGAAGAGACACCTCGGCGTGACACCACATAGAAAAACAGGCACAAGAACCACAAGTGAGAGATCACCTACCGAAGATGACGAAAACAAAGAAGTAATGAAAACTTCTAGAACAGACCAAAGACTGCCAAAAAACTAGATAGCCACACATCTAATGCGTATCTTGAATTTGCAGAAATGCATCGGTTCGGCCAAGCAGCTGAATATAATGATAAATGTAGTCACAATAATTGTATTAGAGTAAGTTGTAGTTGTAATGTAAATTTTAGTTCTAAGTCTGGTTCTAAGAGCGATATTCAAAGTCAGGGCATTAATAAAATTAAAAGCAAAGGTCATAGCAACCAGGAATATAAAAAAAATCCAACAATTAAAATTGTGTTTTGGAACTCAGAGGGCATCGGGAATTTCGATGACGTTTTCTCACAAGATGTTGATATATTTTGTTTATGCGAAACATGGGCTACCCATGATAGTGATTACTCTATCCTAAATTTCTTTGATCTCAACATTTACTCTGTTCACGCTATTAAGGAGAAATCAATGGGTAGGGCCAGTGGGGGGATCTCTATATTAATAAAAAAACACTACAATGTTCGGTTACTTCACAGTTCTCCTCATTGGCTGTTCTGCTTGATTTCTCTGGAAAGTTTCTCTTTTATATTGTGTGCTGTGTACTTTAAACCTAGTTTTGAGCTTAAGTATATCTTAGAAAGCCTTCAAATAGTTTTGACCGAGCTGCACTCGGCATATCCTGATTTCTTGTATGTAGCTGGAGGAGATTTCAACTGCCGTCTTGGTGCTATGTGTGAAACACCAGAGGAGATTTTTGAAAATACAAGCCTTTTTGTCAAAAGAATTAGTCTTGATTCAATTATTAATAATAGAGGTGTCTTACTCTCTGAGTTTATGAATGACAACTCATTCACCATACTTAATGGCAGATCTGTTAAAGATCAGCCGGGTCAATTCACATTTTGTAATTCCAACGGTAAATCTACTGTTGATCAAATTTGGTGTTCTAATGCCTCTCTTTCATTAATTGAAAATTTTGCAGTGCTAAATAATGAACCGGTAACATCATATCACTTCCCTATAATGGTTGAAATAACACGAAACTTTATCATACCTGACACATTCATAAGCAATAAACAGTCCTCAACAACTAAATTAATTTGGGATGATTTGCAGCTAGATAGGTATCAACATATTTTGCGCAACTCTGCCTTAGCAATGTTGTCCAATGGTAATACAGAAAGTTACCACGCTATGCGTGATTCAATCCACCTTGCCGCTGATAGTTGTGGTATGAAGAAAAAA
>CAJUYI010002926.1:2529-27066 GCA_910591695.1 Galerucella pusilla | reverse complement strand
CCTTGCTAATAGTAATTACTGTGTAATATATAAACATTTAACAGTCAATTCAGGTCCTGCAGATTATCTAACTAGTAAACTGCCGATTAAATTAGTTCGAATATTTTGTCAGATCCGTTTATGTTCGAAGACTTTTGTTAGAATAACGTATAAGGGAAGTATTTATACCATTAATCAAGAAGAAATTTGTACTCTGTGCAACTCGCGTCAAAATGAAACACTTGAACATATTGTGCCTCAATGCAGGATGTATGATTGTATTAGAGTGCAAATTATTAAAAATCTGCATAATTTTGATGATTTCATTGCCTTATTAAATACTCCTTCCTTGGCGGATTTCAGGCAAATTTCGAATTATTTTATTGGCGTACTCAAAATTCGTTCATTTATTATAAACGAATAGCTTGGGTTTTACACAAATATTGTTTTCGCTCTTTTATTGTTTATTTTCATTGTGATTTTGCCGCATGAACTGTGTATTTATTTATAGACTCTGTTCCGGATTTCTTGCTATATTGATTTGTATCAATTTGAAGCAATAAAGATATTATTATTATTATTATTATTATTATTACTCTTTCTTAAGTCAATGTGAAGAGAGAGATGTTTAATAACATTGATGGCAAACGGCACCAAAAGCGTAGATGTATCTTTTATGAAAAAATTAGATTTCCGCTATAGATCATCTCGAAATGGTTTCATCTCATTAATTTTCTGATATTGTATAAACTTGCTTATAAGGTATTATATCATTTTAAAAGAAATGATCGTATAATGCGTTATAGCATATATTGTAAAAGTCACTATAGAAGTTAGCAATATTTTTTTAAACTGCATCCACAACTAATCAAAGGACAAAAAACTTTTCCAATTTAATCTCAAAATTAATTAACGATACATTGTTCGTGGTTATCCCTTCGAGTTTTTACTTATAGTTGATTAAAACAACCCACCAGTGTTTACCTACTCTTTACAGCCTGAATACTTCGGAAAGCTTCAAACTCTTCAACAAAAGAAGCGGGACACGAGAACTTTTGTTTTTTATTCACCAAGGCAGGAAATTTTTAGACCATTTTCATCCATATACCGTCAACGGGATAAAAAAGATAGAACGTGTCGCGGTACACACGGTAGGAACTTTAGTTCCTTTTAAGCAAAAATCATGTAATACATCTGACGTTATAGATACCTAAACAATTTGCATATTCCTCGGTGGTCGAGTAGTAAGCAAACCAGACTCTCACGCGGTAGACCCGGATTCGATTCCCCGTGAAGAAGTTTTTTTTTAATTGTTAATTTTATTTTTAAATAATTATTCTGCTTGATATTAATAACGACAACAGGTGGAAGTTTGAAATATTTAGCAGAATATTCATTATTATAGATAATGGTACGGTACCCTTCATGAGGGAGTCCGACTGGCAACATCTACTTATAACAGCATCGTATATTTGAAAAGGGAAACCGTAGCATTATACAAATTGGACATTCAAAAACTGTACGTTTACCACAAACAAATTAGTGGAAACATAAAATTGAATTGTTAAATTTTCAATTTGAAGTTATATTACAGTTTATAGAAATTTTTATTTTCTAGATTTTTTCTTAAGTGGGTCGTAGAAAAAATATGCTGTTCGACTCGTGTGGATTGTACATATCCACACTAGTTGCACATACTACTATTACTATCAAAATATGCCCTTTTACATTTGAAAACAACCTGCCAAATGTCAAATTAATTTATCCATCCATTTTAAAGTTATCGAATTAAAACATTCAAGTTTTCAAAATTTCAACACCCTGTATTTCGAAAAGTAAATGTGCTAAACCCCTTAATCCTCATATCATTTTGTCCAATTTTACGAGAGGAATCTACATGCAAACGTTGTAATTACCCTTAACGTTCGAGATGCTTATACCATTTTTTGCGCGATCGTATTGAAATAAATTCCGAATAAAATAATTTAAATTTCTTCGAAATGAACGAAATATCAAAAGTGACATTTATACTTCTCGATCAGTTTAAAATATATTTTCATTTTGGTGAAATTGTTTTTATGCTATTTATTACTTTTAGACGTCTAAACGGTAAGTAAATCACTAACTGACGTGTTAAACTTAGAAACCAGTAAACACAACCTACCGTCCTGACAACCGATGCTGTAAATAAACAAAAAAGATCAATCGCGCAAAAAAAATTATAGAAATAATAGTAAAAATTTATGCGAACAAATTCAAGCATAGCACCAGCACTGCGAATACCAGCTTTGCATAGAATTTTAATATAGCACCGGTGGTTCAGTGGTAGAATGCTCGCCTTCCACGCGGGCGGCCCGGGTTCGATTTCCGGCCGAATATGAATCGCTGCTTCGTAAACGAGAGAGAGACTCAGGAGAGAGCACACGCACGCAAGCAAGGCACATAACGAAGCAATGTAACATAACGTAACGGTCAAATCTTTTGCGTCGCGACCACTGGTCGCTCAAACATAACCTGACGTAGAGAACTAAAGTTCCAATAAAAAAAATGGAAAATTATAATGATCTTTTATATTTTTTCACTGGCAACACCGTTTGTAAATTTACGCATAATATTGCTTAAACTATTTTCAAGTCTTTAATATACATACAACACTTTTTATTCCTTCTCATCCCCTTTCCGCCCAGCAACGGTCGATGCCGGCATGGTTATTGTATAACCACATACATGGTTGGCATTTGAACGTTTGTGTGAAAATGTAAAACAATGAACAATGTGGTAATAGTATATTACACACCGAAATGGGAAGAGAGATTAGTTAGCTATTATCTCGAGACAGGAATGAAACTTCCTACCGAGATTTGTATACTATTTTACCTACGACCCCCCCTGTAATCAGTCAATAACACACAGTCGGTATCAATGTAATGACGTCTATTACGCACTGTAAAAAAAACGCACAGCTGTAAAGTAAATCGCACGGCTTCCCTAGCAACATCTTAGCAACTGTCAATAGACGTCTCCATTTTATTCAAAATTTACTATTTGAAAACATTAGATATGGCCACGTTTAACTATGAAAAGCCCAAAGGGCTATGTATATCTATTGATTATAATTGAAAAATGGACTTTCGACTATCAACAATATATTAATAATGATTAAACGTTAGTTCTTTAATGTGCTTCTTTCATTGGTAATAGAGTAATAGAGATGGAGTTTACCAAGCACCTCTAATTGTGTAACTGTTATTTCTTATGCTTCTTATAAAAAATACAAGTACAAGTAGGTCGTAGGTAAAGTATAGTACGTAACTCGTGTTGTAGACCATTTTACGCACTCACGGAATTACGCACTCGCCGCTACGCGGCATCGTGCGTAATTTTTCCGTTCGTGCGTAAAATGCTCCTTACCACACACGTTACGTAATATACTATTATTTAAAACCATCTATCTCGATCAAAATTAATAAATCTTTGGTTCGTTCTGAACACATCAAAAATATTACATTTGACAACTGCTGTCACCAATATAAATAAATGTCAGATAAAGTCGGATGGATATTAACTTCGCGAATAATAAATTAAGAAAAATATCCTCTGATTAAGAATCAATGGATTGTACCACTCCAGAAATAGGTATTATAATATTCATCTAAAATAGTTAATATTAACGATCAGTGCGATCACACTATTTTAGAGGGCGGAGAGTGAGGGCGGGAAGTAGAGGTGTGTAATATGACACTTTCCAACTTTCAATGACGTTAGTAATGACAGGATTACATATATGGTTGTGAATAAAAACTTATAAAAGTCTCTATGAGTTAATAATGTAATTTTGTGTTAGCAACTTTTTCTTAGACACAAACAGCATTATAATGCTGCAGACTAGCAGCTAGGGATAAATCCTTCTCTCAAACATTCATTATTTGCTATCAAATAATGTTCAATTGGATTCACATGTATTTTATGAATGAATAATCGCTCTTGAATCAATTAGTGTAAGGAAGTAACACACTTAGTTTTGGTATAGAAATTATACAACTGACATGTTATTGAACTCCTCTTTTTTTTTTTTTTTTTTGGCTTTAGGGCTGTACCCATGCAGCCAGAAACTATTTAAGTAATGAAGAATGGCGCAGTAAGTCAGTAAGTCTGAGTGTACTAAAGGTCTGCAAATAGTGTATTAATTGTGGGAAAAGAAACTAACAAAAAAAAAAAAACACAGACAAAAGAAAATTAGGTAAATAATTAATATTTCTAAGGGTAATAGTAAGTATTCACATACTTGTAATTTAATGACCTAGCAAAGAGGAAAATACGGGGACTGCACACTTCTCGCCCAGGGGTCGTTCAGGGCGTTTTTATATAAAACATCACAGGTAGACCTCGGATAGGTAGGTATATATACAATAGGTGAGTTATACAAAGGTAACGAGACTAGATTTACAGATTAATTTTAGCTTCGAAGACAAAATGTATCAACGCGTCAAATATAGTTTTGTTGTTTGTGGATAGCAGGTACATAATATTGAAAGGGCAAGGAACATTTAGCTGGTTAAGGGTTTGTAATAGCTTTTTGGATTGTTGCTCATATCTCCTACAATTGAAAAAAATGTGGTCCAAGTCGGAAATTTCGTTACAATCTTCGCATATGTTACTTTCCAGAATTTTGATTTTATGCAGGTGTACGGGATAACATGCGTGTCCAAATTTCATTCGGCATATAGTTGTGATATATTTTCTAGGGTAATTATAATTCTCATATCAATAATAATTTTCTTTTAGATTTGGCTCAAGTAAAGTGTATCGAGTAGGTTTTGTTATGCAGTACTGTTGATATATGTTTGACCAAGTTTTATACATATTACTTCTGGATAAATTTGTTCGCTCCTCTAAAGTAGTTTCCACCTTGACTCCTCTTCTTTTTTTACTCGTGCACTATACAAACACACCGCCTAATAGCCTATTTATGTTTTCCAGTCACATACAACGTTGGAATTTCAACTCGGTAACAGTTTTCTTTGTGAGTGACTCGAAAGATTTGAAGTTGACAATGGAACTGGAGTTCCGGTAGACAAAAGAATGTTTTAACGTTCCCGTCACTCGCCTACTTACTTCAATATGTGGAGTTGTAATGTGTAAAGATACCGGTGCTTTTAATCGTGTAGAGCTGTTCAACTAACGGGTAGCGCGAAATTTGAAATTTTATTTGTATTTTTAATGTAACATTATTTTAAGGGTCTTTAAATGGTAGCATGGCAATACTGGAGGCTTAGGAGCGATCAGAACTCTATACTGTAAGATTGCCAAGAAGGTCTGCTTAGTAAAAAATTTGCAGAATCTCACATTGTGAGACAAGGAGAGTCAAAAGCTTTCTGACGTTATCTGATGAGTAGATTCCACCAAGTAAGGGGTCAAACTTCATTCACAGTTTCCTGCAAACAAATTGTCATTTTAGTAGAGCGAGTTATCAATAGATGTCGAAAATAATAGTATAATACTATTATAACGCCTTACAGTCTCTTTGAATATAAAAAACCAAAGAAATAACAACTACTTCCCCGACTATATGGCACTAATTACACTTCAAAGTTAAATGGTTGGTTCTATCTTGGAGATATATCAACCCCGTTTAAGTTTGAAGTGCGTGGCATATTGCCAGGGAAGTGGTTGTTGCTTTTTAGTGAACGGTCAAAATTTTTGTTATTTACATGCTTATTATTTCCTAACTAGTGGTTTGTTTCCTCTGTTATCTAAAATATTTGACTTTAGGTTGATTTTATTAAAGATTATATTATAAAAATGAGAGAAAAATTAAAATAACCCCTTTTTTCGATTATTTTTAAATACAAGCATAAAATTGAAAAACGTGTGACGTCACATTAGAAGGAAAGTGGGTTATAAAAATGTGACAACCTGTGACAAGGATGAAACGTTTTTAAACTCGTGTGATGTGATTTATGAATGGCCCTTTATCCTAAAAACATGACCAGCTTTTTTACCAACACCCTGTAGTTAGAAAAGTCCAACTTGTTATAAAAAAGCCTCACACTGTGTGAATATTTTTTTCAATAAACTAAAAAATACGCAACCTTTTCCGAATAAAGAGTCTTTCCTGGGCTCTAAGGGTTTTTTTCTGAGTGAAGTTTAGCATTAAGCGGCAGTGACGGTCTTCTCAAAAAGTGCATGCTTGCGTACTGAATTGTATATTAAATTTTTGTATAGGCTGTTTGATATTCTAACCTAAAAACTGTATACAAAGAAAATGATAAAACGCGTGCATAGACTTTTTAATGTTTGAACTTAGACCTCGTAAGCTATTAGACATTGTGTACTCAACCGTTTGTTTTATATGTATGCAGTGTAGTAGTAGTGGAAGCGTTTTTATATCAAGACAATTGAAGAAACGTTTTTGGATTGAAAATTATGAAAGTTCTCACAAAATTAGTTGATTGCTGTTTTAATTACTTTTTCTTTAGTGATACCCCATTAAAAATAGACTTGGTGTTGGCTGCTCCGTCACAACCAACCACGAACTAATAGGTTTCTATCGGTTGCCCTCAACATGTAGCGTTCACACTGGTGAGTTGTATAGCATCTTCCAAGCATTCAAGCAAATCTCTTCTCATGTCAAGCGCGTCGCCATTTGTACCGATTCACTTTCCTCAATTAATTCACTCAATACCATCTTTACTGATCATCCAATAGTTCAAAACATCCATGACATCTATCAAACTCTCTCACAGCTCGTGATGTAACAGTCTGTCTTATCTGGCTCCCATCTCACATTGGAATTACTGGCAATGAAAACGCTGACCACCATGCTAAAGAAGCCTCTTCTTCCATCACCACAACTACGTTTCAGCTCCCAGATGACATAAAACTATTATTCAAAAAGTCCGTCAAGGAGTCCTGACAAAAATTTTGGCACAACAGCAAAACATCCCTTTACGACATACAACCATTAATCGGCTGTCTCTCCCTCGATTTCCTAACCAGGAGAAGAGCTGCTGTCATCAGACGATTGCGGATCAACCATACCAGATACACACATGGTTACTTGATGTCTTCTGAAAACCTTCCCGTCTGCCGTCACTGCAAAAGTGCTTTAACCGTCAAACATTTTCTCACAGACTGCCAGGAATACACTATTACATACAAGCGCCTAGACCTAACACCAAACCTGAGAGAGCTTTTAAACTGCACTGCTGAAATCCCAAAGACATTGAAATTCCTCAAATCAACTAACCTCTACCACAAAAAATAAACTAGATTGATATTTTACCGAGTATTTTACATGTTTTATGTTTTAAGATAGTGTATGTATTTATAATATGTCTTTTTGTCTTTTGTACAGTGCCAATGGCCATAGTTTGTCGAGGCACTTAAATTCCAATATAAAAAAAATAGACTCTATCTAAATAGTGATCAAATAAACTCGAAATAATAATTGTGAGATCAGCAATGCTAGAAAACATACCCAGAAGTTGAATTTCTCTATTAGTGGTTAATAATTTTTTCTATTATCAACCCAGGTCAATAATGGACAAATTCAAATATTTTGTGAATTCACGGATAGTAGTTCAACAAAAACTTGTGCAACATAATTTTGTATACCCAGGAGATTGTCTTTAACATATTTGCTGCTTGAAATTACCTATCAAAATGAAATTATTTGAATAAAAATGCGATTAGTTTAAAATTCGCGCTCATCCAAAAATGACTGATGACATAAAGAATGTGTTCATAATCTATGGATTAGGTGAGGAGCGAAAACAGGCAGTGTACTTGTCAGTAAGACGATGGGGTAAACGCTTCTCGTGGTGCGTTGTGGTGTAAAGTGTGAAGTGTATATTCAGTGTTTTATGACACGACTAAACCTGCGCATACGTTCAATTGCTGGATAAGTGACGACAATATGAAAGAACAGCCGAAACCCTTTTTAAATAACTCGTTAAGACTATTTATACACTGTCGCATCTTATAAATAACACAGAGTATAATGAATTTGTGAAATACAGCAACACAAATTAAACTGTGGCACGAGAATAGCATTTTTCTTTTTTTTCAAAACTTTTTCTTCATGTGATTTTGTAAAATGAATCTTTTTGCTCGTAGTATTCAGCATGTATAATTTCCATTATTCATCCATTTTTGTCAACGACATATCGAATGCTGAATTTATTACCGAAAACGCATTGTGTTCGGCATGAAAGCATCGAATCTGGATTCTGGAGAGGGATCTTCCGCAAATCCTCAATATTTATATACGGTTCGTTCCCTACTTTTGGTTTTTTTTTCGGTAGCGACGCACATTTAATTCATGTTCAAGGCTTAATACTACGTGATTTATTTGGAAACTCCCGAGAAATAATTTGAAAATAATTTTTGATAATTTATTATTTGAGAAAAAGAGATAAAATCGGATATAAGTAGAATAAAATTGCATATACGACGAGAGTGAATAGATATACTCTTTCTTCAGTCAATGCGAAGAAAGAAATTTCAATTCCAATTATGGCAAACGCTTGCCAGTGGCGTGCATATATATTTTATACTTATATTTTATACTTATATTATTAGATTTCCGCGATAGACCATCACAAACTTGGTTTGAAATGGTCCCCAAAATGCCAAAATAATAATAATTATATTTATAAAAGCCACTGGTAGTTAGCTTTAAGCTTTATATTTCAAAATTAGCTACAAAGTTACAGGGTGTGTTATTTGTGCTAGATCACAAAGTTGGCTCGCGTTTCACAGTTTTGTACAGGAATCCCTATGTCGCATCTTATAAATAACGCAGTGTAGACTTTGACTTGTGAATGTTGTAATTATTTACTAAATTACAGTTTCCTGTGAAAATGGCCAAATGTCAAAGATAATACTACACTCACGGACAAAATTATTGCATATTTTATTTTAGGTCTTTATTTCTTTTCCCTTAAGCACTTTTGTGATTTCGGTTGCTAAGTATGTTACATTGGAGTGTTCTACGTATTTTGCAATTCATTACAGATAGAGTAATGTATAGACATAGCTTTTATAACTGAATAAGCTATAACGTTAAATTAGCGGAAAACTATAAATGTAGCATAGTGTGCCTTGACGACTAAAACAGTGGTTTCCCTTTATTTAGCGTTGTCAGAATGACATTTTCAGTGCATTATTTCTTCAATCTAGTTTCAGTTAGTAAAATTCCTCGTTTAAATGAGTTAGTCTCGGTTAAAATTGTTTGTTTAATCAATGAGGGGTACAAACAAGAAGACATTGCACAGAGATTGAATGTCCATCAATCGACTGTTTCTCGCGTACTAAAACGTTACAATGAGACTGGAGGATACAAAAGGCGGCCTGGTCAAGGACGTAAAAGATATACAACGCCAAGGAATGAGCAATATTTAAGAATTCAATTTTTGCAAAATCGTACACTTACTGCTCCGCATCTAAAAAATCAATTACTTAATGCAAGGCAAGTCAATGTTTCTATCAAAACAATAATAAGGAGACTTAAGGAGGTCGATTTAAAGCCAAGAGGTCCTGTTAGAGTTCCTCGGCTTCTTCCACGCCATAAAATCGGACGGTTACAATTTACAAGAGCACATGCTTACTGGAATGAACATCAATGGGGAAAAGTTCTTTTTACAGACGAAACAAGAATACAATTATGGAAGCCTGATGGACGTAGTCGAGTGTACAGAAGGCCAGGAGAGCGTTTCGCAGAATGTAATCTTGCACATAATCTTAGCTTTGGTGGTGGTTCCATTATGCTATGGGCTGGCATTTCTTTGGAGAATCGCACGGAGCTCATTGAAGGGAATTTGAGGATGAATGCTGACTGGTACATACGCAACATCCTTGCAGAACATTTTATACCATATGTCGGCTTTATTGGATATGATAACTTTGTGCTAATGCACGATACTGCCCATGCCCATGCCGCAAGAACAGTAAACCAGTACATTGAGGATGTCAGGATTGCGAAGCTGGAGTGGCCACCATACAGTCCTGATGCAAATCCCATAGAACATGTATGGGACATCCTAAAAAGAAATATTCGAGCACGGAATCCAGCTCCTAACTCAATTGCAGAATTGAGGATTGCTGCACAGGAAGAATGGAATCGAATACCGCAAGAAACCATCAAAGATCTTTTGCGCAGCATGCCTAGAAGGATGCAGGGTGTCGTTAGAGCTAGAGGAGGAAATACTAAGTACTAAATTGTTATAATTTTGTATTAAACTAATGTATCGTGTCCATGTTGTTGTTCTTTCCTAATTAAACGTTATTATCAAAAACAGGCCACTTTACTAATTTCTTCACGAATCTGTTGTAAAGATTAAATATGTAATTAATTTGATAAATAATAACGTAAAAGACTCTAATGTAACAGATTTATCAACCGAAATCACAAAAGTGATAAAGACCTAAAATAAAATATGCAATAATTTTGTCCGTGAGTGTATTATAAATACTATTATAACGCCTTACAACGTTTTAAAAAAATACTTTTCAAAAACCAGACGTTTTAATTAAGAAGAAGCAGCTACTTCTCTAGCTATATGCCACGACAGACATTGAATTACACTTCCTAGTTAAAACATTATCAACCTCAACATCGGTTCAAGTCACTGATCACTCTTCCCACCTTCGAATGGACTACTTATACTTAAGCTGGTTCAATAACGGATTATTGGAATCTTAGATATAAAATCGAGACGATATTATAACTTTTTGATTTTTTTATTCCAATAAATAATTCACAACTCCACTGAAAGCTTTACTTCCAGTTTATTTTCATATTTCAACGCTTGCCGCATTGATGACAAACTTTATACCAGTGAGTAAAACGAGGAATGGATATTCTATCCAGGATTAGTGGGATACGATCCGCTGCGTTCGACAGTATAAAATCGATATATTCGTTTACTTTGACATTTTTGTTGTTGTTTGATGTATGTATATACGGATATCAAAGGATTTTATAAAAATATTACTAGCTTTTAAATTCAAATAGCCGACTCGGATTTTACCTGTTGCAATAGTATACGGGGCTTTATTGAGAATTAAGCTCAGATTTTGATTGTTAAAAACTATGTGCATGAAATGTGAACTCTATGATGAAACACCTACTCACATACTCTGCTTCTGCGAGGACTTTTTTTTTCTCTGGAGCCGTCCCTTCGCCGGTACCACCTCAGCCTCCTGGGCTTATTGTGGATACTCCTAGTGTTCTGACTACAACCTATTCAGCCATTCCGTTCCCTGTATTAGCTCATACAGGTTCTTTGCTGGTTGGTCGTAGAAGACTTCTGGAGTCATTTGGGGTCTACCATACAGTTTCTGCCTTCTGTGGTCCAGCGACTCACAGTTGCATAGTATATGCAGAGCTGTTTCAGTATCCTTTTTGCATCTTCTGCATGTAAGGTCTCCGTTGTACAGTCCTATTTTGTTTAGGTGCTCCTTTGTGGGAAAATGTCCCGTAAGTAGCCCCGTTATGGTGCGTAGTTTGTTCATGCTCATTGAGAGCAGTTCTTTCGCCACTTTTTCTGATGGTTCTTTTATGAATTTCTTCCCATATATTTGCCTGGTCGTGTTCTTCCAGTATTTATTGTGTTGTTCTTTCAACCACCCTTTTAACCATGACCTCGTTAAGCATCTGGGGATGCCCACAGCAGGTTCGGGTCCTTTAATCTGAGTTGACGATCCTACTCTTGCGAGTTCGTCAGCTTTTTCATTGCCTGCGATTCCTTTATGACCTGGGACCCACTCCAGTGTTACACTGTTCCGAGTCGCCAGTCTTCTAAGTTTTTCGCCGCATTCCCATACTAGCCGAGATGTCACCTTATAGCTCTGAAGTGCTTTAAGGGCGGCTTGACTGTCACTGTAGATCCTGATCTGCCTGTTGTTGTAGGCTCTCATATTATTTGCCCTTGCACATGCAAGTATTGCATAGACCTCTGCTTGAAATACAGAAGCGTATTTGCCAAGCGAGACGATCCCTTCATATTTGCTCGTCTTGCTGTATATGCCCGCTCCGGTGCCGAGTTCATTTTTTGATCCGTCTGTATACCAGATCAGTTCATTCGCTCTACTAAGTGGTGGTGCGTTCTCTTCCTCAAGCTCCTTTCGATCTTTGATGACAATCTCGAAGTTCTTGCGATAGATATATTTGGTGGTCATGTGGTCTGTTGGCATTTTGAAAATGTAATTATCCACATGCCTTATCTCTGTGTGTCCTCTCCCATGTGCCACGTCATGGTCTGATGCTTTTTCCAGTCGGGTTAGTGCTGCCCTTGCTTCGCACATTATGACACAATGTAGCGGAGGAAGGTCTAGCATTGTCTCCAGTGCCGCTGTAGGAGTGCTCCTCATTGCCCCTGTAATGCCAATGCATGCAAGTCTTTGGACCTTGCTTAGTTTCAGCATAGCAGAGGATTGTCTGATCTCTGGCCACCATACCAGAGATGCATATGTGATCCTGGGAATGACAACCATTTTGTACAGCCAGTGTACCATGCTGGGTCTAAGTCCCCATTTAGTGCCGTAAGTGCGTCTGGAAACCATGAAGGCCATCTCTGCTTTCTTGATCTGCGAGGACTTACAAGGACGAAAGCACTTTAGTCTGGCTGCCTCGAAGGATTTGTAGTAGTTTTGGATGAGTATTATTGAGATAGTGGTCCATACAGAAAGGAGAAGTATTATTTAGTTACTTTGGACTTTTTTTCAAGACCACAGTCGTTCAGACGATGTAAATTCACATCATATTTGTACAAAAAATGTTGTTTGCATATCTTGTATATAATTCTTGTTTTCATGGCACAATCGAGATAATTTTTGGCCGAGACCGCAGGTCGAGCCATTATCATCATATGCCATTAAATAAAACACCTATTTTACGTACTTAATACAAAAATAACTATTCTACGAGCGTGCGGAAAAGTATAATTCTATAATTCTTTACCACACACCGTGCGAAAAGGTTACTTTTACTTCTTCACTCACAAGGTATGAACTATTGCAGATTATATTATTGATATTTGGTTGAATACTGCGTTAATAACTACTAATTATTAAATCAATAACCAGAAGGTAACAAATGAACTTGTTAGTTTGAGTCTAGTTATTCTATCTCTAATTGAATGATATTTTTCTCATTTTCTGCCCGCTCGTAGAAAAAATGTTGTTCCTAAGTGTCTTTCCGCAATTGAACGCATGTCGCCTGCGGAAAAGTATCAAAATAACTATTTATTTTAGGATTATGACATTGGCAGTGGTTTTACTAGGCAACGAACGAAAAACGTAATTTTCAGCTCTTTCACGACAAAGTGCAGATTTTCACCGAAAATTAAGTGAAATAGTAGTTTACATAAATAGTGCGGAAAGTGCTAGTTTTCCGCACGCTATTACATGGCCGAACGAAGCTTTAGCTTTACAGTATTACGTTAAATATTTGTTCATTAGAGTAATAATTATTTGAAAAATATTTCTATTCAAGGTAGAATCACAGTAGTATATGAACGAACCAGTATGTTATCTCGTGACGTCACACTACCGAGCTCGCTGTGACCTACAACGTCGTTCGGATGACTATATAATCCGGCGGCCAGTGCTGTGCTGTGATCCAACCAAAGTGCAAGAGGTGAATTTGCGAATAAAATTATTCATTACAGCTTATATTTTTACGGTTTTTCGGTATTATTTTTATCGTTTATAAGCATTTTTTTGCAGTGGATATCATTAAAAAGAAGAAATCGGGTAGTGTGTGTGTAGTTCCTGGATGTAACAATAAATATTATAATTGTGATGAAAAATTTTACCGTTTTCCAAAGGATTCAGAAAGGTGAGAAACTGTTAGTATAATACTTTATTATTTGATCTTCATATTACATTTATGAGCCTTAATTTCATGCATTGATTTAATTTGTTGTTTTTGTTTCAGAGCTAAAGTTTGGCTCGAAGCATGTGATAGGCCTGACTTGATGCCAAAAATAGAAACTCTATACAATAGTAGTCATAGTTTATGTGGTGCTAGACATAATTATGCAACATCATCAAAGAAATCTTCCAATTCCAATTTTGTGGTTATTTAATTGAAAATGTTCGGAAATTTATACATGCAGCGTATGTGAGACATATTCACAAGCGTATCAGAGTTTAGACGATTCGTCTTTATACTGTTACCTTAGAGCTTATGAAAATACGAATAAGGATACTTTTGGAAACTTGAATATGTCGCATGAAAATTTTGTACAATACATCTCATTATTAGAAACATTATTCCAAATGAATTTGGAGAAAGCTGCTACACGGAATATTATATTGTTGAATCATTTATAAATATTAGTCAAACAACAGAGTATGTACATCCTTGTGTTGATTTTCCGATAAAATATTTAATGAAACTTTTCTTCAGGGTACAACTATATTACACATTAAAATTTGTCAATAAAAATTTTAAAAATCATAACAAAATGAAAATTGTAATATGGAATAACCAATAAATATTTTTTATAAGACTATTGTTTTATTAACTCATCAGTGTACTGCTCTACAATATTTAAGAAAAAACATTTAACACGTTCAAGTCATTTTAAAACGTATGCACCTACGCCTATGGTAAAATGAATCGTAAAACGATCCGTTCAAGGTCATCAAAAGCTCTGGCAATTTATGAATGAAATTTATGAGAGATATACTACTGGTTGGTTCATATACTGTGGTAGAATTATTTGGAAATGTCCGTTATTGCTTATTGAATTATTTAGTCAACCATTGTATTCACCCTCCGTGAATGTTTAAATATCATTGATATAATAAAACAATCATTATTAAAAGTTACAGTAGTTTAATTACTTGTAAAAGTAAACAAAAAAGCGAACGATAATCATAATTAAACCTTTAAAAAGTTAATAAGTCAGTGGTGGAGGATAAACATCGTTGGGGGCTCTGTATCACTTTATAGGAAAAAAAATATAAAATGGAAAAAAGCCCCGTAGTTTGACTGGATTGATTGAAATAATGTATATAATTTTTCAAATTATATGAAGTCTAAATATCAGAAAACTAAATTTTTTATAAATAAATACATGAAAATGTACCTAGGTATTTGAGATAACTAGTGAATTTTTTGATACTCTATAAACTTGATTCTAGTGCTGTTCCTTGAGGAATTTAGCCTGAGCCTTTAATTAAAAGCAAATGAGTTCCGCAAGTGGTAAAATTACGAGTTTTATATCGAAGTTGGCAAAAGTTTTAACTCCAATGCTGTAAAAGCAAAAGGGTGGAAATTATCGAGACCTAAAACAATATTCGTTGTAATAAAATGAAAGCGGTCGGCGTCAACAGAAAATAACATTTTGATAATAAAAAGAATGTTGCTAATGAATTAGATTTTTGAGTTTATTGAAATTTATGTAATAATTCAGTATCAAGGTCACAAAAATGAGGGTAATGCGGAAAAAAAACTTTCTTAGTAATAAAAACCACTTCTACAACTGGCACAAAAACTGGGAGCTGTGTTATAATGACAACTTTTCCTACGGAGCAAATGCAAATGCAAATTCGTAATGAATATTATTCGTCGGAAGGTAACGGAATCTAACGAGAAAGGGAGGCAAAATAAATATAGTAATCTCAAGGTGAGTTAATTGCTAGATGAGGAGTTAAGGTATCAAAGTCCAGAGCCCCTTTAATTGACCCCAACTGAGGTTAGTTATGTATGCCGTCGACTGTGTCAATAAAATGATTGACAACATTACTTACCAAAAATATATCCTTGGTTCATTCAATAGCCTTTTTGGTGTGCATCATCGATTGTTAATGTCCTTCTAACAGTTTACGTAGGAAGAAATGGAAAAAAGGCAGGTCTGTGATTAATCCTAATCAAAATATCACAATAATGAACCGTTTAAATGTATTAAAAACGTTAACCCTAATCTTTGACTTACAAAAATTTGATTGGTTGATGTTTAGATTACGCTCAAGCTCAACCTATCAATCGAGATTTTAAAATACTATGAAGGCGTTACTTTCATAGCGGCAATAAGTCTTACGTGTTTTTCTACTGTCACACTGACAGTTCTTGACAGGTCTGTACTTTGTTGTTTACGGTCAATTATTATTTATGAAAAGTGAATATTAATCTTATTGTTTTATTTATATGAATAATACAAAAATATGCATGAATACACGGAAAAACATCAGTATTTTGAAAGTTCTCAAGTATTTTCAGTTAGAAAAAGAAGCTGGTAATTATTAATTGCATTGCCTTTTCGAATTTGGCTAAATACAATCCTGATGATCTTATTTATTAAATTTAAGGTTAGCTATATGTCAAAATAGCAATTAAAATAAACGACATGCCGAAAACCCGTATATACGTCACAATCGATGACGCACACCAAGAAGGGTATTATTTCAACTATACCATACTTCAAATTGAAACCAAATTTTCAATCAAATCAATTTACATCGTGGTAGGTGAAAAAAAACCTGAAAAATGGATGTGTAAATTACTATTTCCAGTGTCTGAATCGAGTGCGTGACTCGAATTTTATAACTGAATCATGGAAATAAATCAAGCTTACGTATTTACTTAATAATCGAGGTGAATTCTGTAAGAAATTGAATTGAATCATCGAACCCTTCTCATGGCTGTTTGATTTGATTTTTTTTGTTTGATAAATGTATTTTCTCGAGATACACGTATTTTCTTTTGATATAAGGACGTCAACCAAACGTATACAATGAATTTATTTAAGGAATAATTTAACAATGTCAAGTGTATGAAATTTTCCACGATTAAGAAAACGAGTTGCCCCAAGTGTTTGAATGTTTTAATTCTGATTATACATGTTCTTTGAAATTGGAACTGAACACATTTTTTGGGATGAATAGCCATATTACAGGAAACTGTAATAATACTTTAATTTTTGTTAACTAATAATTTCAACCATCTACTTACTCTGCAACCATTCATTTTTTAACTGAATATTAAAACACTTTAATAGTGCGAAGAACCAAATTAAATTTCAATCAGCTTTTCAACAAAGAATCACAAATACATATTGTATTTGTTGCAATAAACCGAAATCAGTGTCGTGTTGTAATTTATTCTTCTGTTTTCCCGAAAATCCTACTTTTCTCTGCCCTAGAGAGGGCCTTTGCGAGATTTAGCTCCGGGCTTCTTAGAGTCTTAATCCGGAACATTCTGGTAGGAACATTCTAGGAGTGATGTGTCGACTGTATCTTAGGCTTATGATCAAGCTCATATAGGATATTTATTTATTTTATTTGTAAAAATATTTATCAACCATAGGCATCCAATAATCATTTTATAAGGGGTTCATTTCTTAGTGGATATAGGTTAACATTTTAAAAAACGGTTGATTCATTTGTAAAAGACCATTACCTCACAAAAAATTTTATCTATCTTAGCGATGAAATTATTATAGGGTATGTGGTGTTAAACCGATGTTCGGCTTCTAGTATTTTATTGAAGTTGTAGCAAGATTCCCGATAATTAATTAAACGTGGCAACTGCGCTTTTTGGTTGACCCGCCTTTTGAACTGTGCGTTCATTAGAGTTTAGAGTAGTGTGTGGTAGTGTGCTAATTAGTTCTTTAGAGTGAACATGTAAAACTCTTTTTATCATTTACCGGCTTTTCTCATTTCTATTCTTATCGATATTTACCTTTATTTTCATAACCATTTTAAATCAATAAGTTATTGTGAGTAAATAAATCGTTATTAATCGGAATAATTCTTCAGAAAGGGTTCATTTTTTTTGTTTTTACTCCTGCTGGCACTCCCCATGTCAGAAAATTACTTTTTTTAGTTTAATGCTTGATATGAGACTTTCCCCTTTGTTTGAACTTCTTCGAAACTTCGGCAATTGAATCTAGCTAACTATTGAAAACCAACAAAAACTTTGATAATATTTTATTCCCAATATATGTCACCGTGACGTTTTTGATTTGTTGCAGATGAAATTAACCGCAAAGTTTTCTTAAGGAACAAAAACGTGCGTCAGCGAAAAATGTTCAGGAAATCTTAACATCGTTGAACTGAACACTGTTTACACTACCACTACCTACACTATCTTACGCGCGTTTCGATAACCAAGTTATCTTCTTCAGAGACCGAAGGTAAACTCACATTATGGTCCTTCGTCATCCATAGGGGAGTTCGGAACGGATTTTTGGTGCGGTGATAGTGTAGTGTTCGTGTAGTACAGAGTTTAGCCACGTGCTGATGGCGTAAGGATGGTGTGATCAGTGTGTAACACCTAGTACACCACCATTTTGTACCGAGTAAACGGTGTCCCACCATGTTTACACCTTTCATACCTCAAAGTATTACCGAACACAATAATAGTGTGCACTGACCAATTAACGAACGCAACAGTGTCAATAGTGCCAAAAGTGTTGACACTTTTTACCATTCCGAACTCAGCTCATATACAGGGTGTCCCAGGAGTGTACCAAAAACTTGGAAGGTGATAGAAAGGCCAAAAATAATGATGGTATTTTATATAAAAAATTTTCTTTACGCCCTTCGTTAACGAACTATAGGGCTCTAAAGTTGGAAATGAAAAATGGTTTTTAATTTACAATTATCAAATGGCTGATAGGAAATTGGTAATATTTTAACCGTTAATAAAAACCATAATTGCACACTTTTTGGCGTGATATACAAGTCTACAACATACTTGTGAACTCAGGTACCGACTAAGTTAAATGGTGGATGCGCTTTTTTTTGTAAGTAAAACTTTTTTCAGTTATAAATGCAATGATTGGCTTTTGTGAATATTTTTAGAGATATCAAGTCCTCTTGTGACATCTCGATAACATTAACGGTTTAGGAGATACGGGCAATTTTATGTCGCACTGCACACACCTATTGGCGCATTCATATTTATTTTGAATGTACGATTACAGGTAGCATCCTGTATTATTAGCAAATTTTTAAGAAATACCATCATTATTTTTAGCCTTTCTATCACCTCCCAAGTTTTTGGTACGAACTCCTGAGACACCCTGTATACCAGCAAATTTCTTTCGCGCCAAACAAGTTGATCCACTGGAGCAAACCATACCAGCGCGAAAAAATTTGACAATTGCTTTTTTCCTAAAAAACTATACAACTATCTTTGTTCAAATTATTATTACATTCAACTATTCATATTCTTTTAAATGCATCCATCTATTGCTACATAAATTTTTTTACAATTTTACACTAAAATCTAAACTTATTGATAGACTGTAAAGAGATATTTAGTACTCAATCGTGGAATACATTCAATGAATGTCCAACTAATTAGATGTAACAGAAAATTTGATAGAATTTGTTATGTCAATGAGTCATTAATTTCTCTCGAAATGTTCACATTTAAAAAAAAGTCTTCATAACTTGGAACCCTCTGTATTTGGGTATAGGGAACCATTATGAAGGAGTATTTTGTTTTTTAGGGGCAATCAGAAAATGCAATAAAATATAGGGTGTCACATAAGAAAAAATATAACTTTGATAGGTACTATACTATTGATACTATTGATGATTACAAACCATTAAGTTGGTTTCTGTGGTTTCATTTATTTCCGTTCTCTTTTTTTTAACATCGTATAAAACTGTAATGTTTATTTTTGTTGAAAATAAATTTTAATATTAAAAAAAAAGAAAGATACGCCACGCTTTATTGGAACATCCTGTATATTTGTACAAACTACTAGAGTGACAAACATTTTAAAACTTGCACCTCCATCCCGTTGGTCGTGATTTATCCTATATACAGCATTATTAACTAAACTCTTCGTCAGAAAATTCTGAAGAATTGTCTTGTCCTAAGTAAATTATAATTAACGGTTCGATCTCTGTACTCTCGCCGATGAAGTCGTCAAGATCCCACATTTTCCCCTCCTCAGTTATAAAATGTTTTATGGCGCTTTGCCAGTTTTCGGCAGTCACATTTGCCAACGTTGGAAATTAACTAATTATGTTAATTAACGATACAAAACTTTTAGTATTTCAAAATTTAATATCACAAAGCTTTTGACCCCCCCCTGCCCCTTGTCACATTCCGGTGATACCACCCTGTAAGGTGTTACTTAATTTATGGATGACCCCAATATAAGATTTGTTTTATATTGTTTGTGAATTATAACTGGAAACATTTGGTTTATGTAAAATCAATGGTAATTTCAGTCAGACTCGATGGTGTGTGCTTTTCCCAAAACGGAAACCCCACATTTCCTGCCGAATCGTTTTCGACGATGTCCGTAGAGTTCGAGTATTTTCATAATAAAACCAAACCCTTGAGCATCGAAGGGATAAGCAAAATCCGCATATTATATATATATAGTTGGCAAGAACTTCCGTTAAGTACAGATGGAAAGAGAGAAATCTATTTACTTTCTGAATGCAATCCGCGGCCCTTAAGAAAAGTTTTCAGGTCGATGGTCACAGTTTTCCTATACTACTCTCTTTTCTTCCATACAAGTAAACCTGCTCTTTGGTATAATATACGTCTTATATCCAGTGTCGTCGCCGACATGGTATTAAAAATTTGGACGTGAATTTAATATTTCTTTATATTGAAATGATAATTTTATATACTTATAGATACTTTGGCAAGTTTATCTGAAGCCGTGAAAGATATGCAGTCTAAAACATTCGATATTGCCACGTTTAACTATGGAAAAGCTAAAGTGCTGAGTATGTAGTGTTAATAATTAGAAAAGGGACTTTTTATTATCAACAATATGATTAAACTTTAATGTGCTTGTTTCCTTGGATTTTTTCTATTAACATTATTTTTTCAATGCATGAATATTGAAAGATGAGCACTTTTCCAAATTTGTTACGGGATTCTTCAAGCTCTGGCAGGGTTGTACGAAAAACATAATTACCACACCCTCTGAATAACATACATAATTGGTGATTTTTATCGAAAGCTAACTTATTATTGGCAAGCGCGTGCGTGAGCTCTTCCATCTCACTTCGTCAATTGACTGATATTGATTTATCCAGTGGCGTTGGTATTGTCAGTTACCTTTGTATTTTCAATTTTACTTGGTAAAATAGGTACCGTACGCCATTTGTACGCTTATGACATATATGCGCCATGTTTCCTCGCCTCTTACCGATGCCCCGTAGCTTCAGATAAACTTGCCAAACTATACTTACATTGTTTTTTCGTCGACCTTTACAAAAAAATAGCATTTTTCTCCTCACTTTATTGTAAACAACGCATTTTGATACTGTTTTGAACGTAAGTAACAATTACCACGCCCTTGAACATTATTTACAAAATTTGGATAAATGTTTTCTCGTTTTTTTTTTAAATTTGTATGAAATGTTCTGACTCCATTATTTCTCCATCTCTAACCAAGTTTTCTGTTACTCTTGAAGTACTGCAGGAGATTTCTGGCTTCGTTATATCAACGAACATTAACAAGACAAGAAGGGTCACTCTCCGTCGGAACTTTCATGTCCAGCTTACACAAGCGCACCGACGATTTCGACAAATTCCTGAAGCCGTACACGTGTTCGTGCTTATACGAGGTTGATGCAAACCGCTAGCGATTAAAACGAATAAACGTTCACTTACCAGGGCGATTTAAAAACATCTAACAATAATTGTTATTTTGACCTATTCCGCTTAGTGTGAATTAAAATAAAAAAGGGGATATCGTCAGGATATTTAATTGGTGGATCTTAACATAATTATAAAAAGTACTGGTAGCAAAAATGAAGGGAAAAAGGAAAGTTACATCAAAAAGTAATAATGTAGTAGGCTACAGTATTTAAGTAAATGTTGTGAAATAAAATATACACCTGCCGGTTTTCAAAGATGTTTTAAGATATTCATTTTCATGTTAGGCTTCGTTGATTGTTTCGAAGAATATCTATTTTTTATATCTCGGTTAGCAAATTTAATTGTAAAATAAATCCGCCGCCTAATATATAGGTTTAAGAAATATTTATGAGGAAACTCTTAACAAGAATGTGTAAATAGTAAATTTTCATATAATTTCTTAAGGGTCGCTCCAACGTTCTCGTGACAACTGATTTTATTAAAATTTTCAACAAAGATTATTTCTAGTTGTTTAACATATTCTACAATATTACTAGGAGCTACATTGAGACCTCCATAGTTTTTGGAAGTCGAATATGCTTTATGCTCTAAAAATACAGCCTCAATGAAATAGTGATATTTGTGCCCCTTCTTAAGTATTTGCTTCAATTGTTTGGTTTTCACTTGAGATATCAGTTCAAAGATTTATCGCTAGAGCAAAGGAGAACTTTATCTGCTATTATGTTCATGTACAAAGTTCTCAATGGTAAAATTCACTGCCCCGAAATTCTTCCATCTATCTCATTTAATGTTCCTGGACGTCGCACTCGTACAATGTTAATGTTTCATATACCAAATGTGTTTTGAACCGTTAGGGACCCTTAGATTTAGATTTATTATTATTATTACGTCATTAAAATTTTTACATATAAAATACACAATATATAAAAAAAAACCTCTTGTGACTATTATGAATATAATAAATAATCACAACTTATTAGTGGATATTGATTGGTGTTTGACTGAAAAAGATTTTCACAATCTTATACTATATTTTAAATATATCTATATAATTTTTTTTTACAAATTGTTGCAAACCTGTTTGAACCTCTGCAATAATTCATAAAATTCATTTATCCAATTTATACTTGGGATATGTTATTGCTATTAATAATGTGTGAATGTAAATTTTAATTTAATCTCTATTGAACATGTAATTAGACCTTTAGGCTTGTTTGGTTATAAATAAATGAATAAATAACATCCATCCACGCAACAGATCCGTGGCATTTTAATGCATAACCAAACACAAAACACTGCGTAAATGTTTATTTTATTTCTAAAGGAAATTTCGCTCACTCATAAAGACAACCGGTATATCTCTTTACATATCCCTATGACGGACAATCTGTCTATGCATATCGCGCGTTGGGGACTTACGGTGCTCTATACACAGTAGCATCCGATATTCGAGCGAGATAGGCATAACGGGGGGAGGAGCTTCGAGTGATCCTTCTTGTCTTGTTAATGTTCGTTGGTTATATTGTATAAAATTTCATTTAAAACTTTTAAGAGAGTGTCCAGTAAACTTAAAGTTCTCTCTAAAATTTGTTATACGCGCTTATTTTAAATGACTACGCATGCTTATGTCACGTACCCACGTGGCTTTTTGTCAGATTTTTCGGATTCTGGTTTGCAGTTGGAGATGAAGATGTCGCTATTGACACGACTTTTACACTTCCGTTGATGGAAGACATGTATTGATTGTGATTTTGGTGTCTTCTTCAGTCCGGGATTGAACTCTTAGAGCTTTCGGACGGAGAACATATACCTTGTACTGATGAGGCGAAAATACGCCGAAACCGATCGACAAGTTATGTTGTCCCTTATAATTGCAAACCAGTTTGACTTTGAAGTGTAATTCAATAGCCGTCGATGTCTATAGCCCGGGTAGTAGTTGTTGCTTCTTAGTTGAACGGTCACTGTTTTTGAAAAATATTTTTCAAAATTTATAAAGCGCTAGAATAATTATTATTATACGATAGCTTTTATACCATTTAATAAATTGTGTAAACCTTGTGCTAAATTGATTAGTTTTCAATTGAAAGTTTATTTTAATCTTTTTAGGGCAACTAAATAGAAACTTGTTTTCAAAAAGTTTTGTTTTTACCATTAATTTATAACTCCTACGCATTTGCACAGGACTAGTTTTTTGCTGTATCGATTATTGTTTAAACGAGTTCACCAATAATATTTTCGCTAATTTGAAAATAATGGAACTGTCTAGAACATTCGGTAACAAATTGAAACAAACAAAAATTAAAAAAGATAAAGCTCCGAGGGTAAATTTTTATTAATTAGTACAAACTTTTATATAAAACACGTTGATATTTTAATTGGATAACCCAACTTTATTTATTTTCATACATAAAATAATATAATTCAGTCAAGGGGGCGAATCGTGGGCTAGTTAATTCGAAAATAATGGCAGCCCCTTACAGCGCCTGATTAAAAGAGAGGCTTGTTTAGGAAAAAAATTTATAAATTCCAATTATGGACACGATTTATGAAATTGAAACGGACCAAATTTATATAGGGTTGTCCAAAAAAAACCGGAATTTCCTTTTTTATTGATATTTTTTTTATTTATAGGTCGATTTTATTGATGTCGGTTTTGTTTAAAGGATAATTGATCAAGACACACTACTAATCTAATATTTCGCGTTTTGTTTAAAAAAACAAAATGGCGGACACATCCAAACTTCACCAAACTTTAAAACTGACTGGAAATTTTTTGTTTCGCACTGTATATGTTTGCGAATTATTCTACGAGAATTCAGACATTTGTGAATGTAACGAGAGGTCAAACATAGAAATCGGTCAAAAATTGTCTGATGTATGGCTCGAAAACAACAAAATAACATACTTGTTATTTGTTTAACAACAAAGAATCACAGAAATATATGTTATATTTGTTGCAA
>CAJUYI010002925.1:8921-27067 GCA_910591695.1 Galerucella pusilla | reverse complement strand
TAAAGTTGTCAATGTTGATACTTGCAGGAATGAACTTATTATTTATATTTTTTTATATTGGAGCTGCCATAATATTTCCTTCAACTAATCAAACGTACGTATTTGTTTATAATGAATTTTAACAACATTTTCAGTTAATAAATCCGGAACAGATTCTGGAATTAGTTCGAGAATCTTCTTAGCATCTTTTGATCAGCCTGAAACTATTCTACTCTTCTATTTCACTCCCGAGGTGTTTTTTTTGTTAATTTGCAGTGTCCTCATTTCCCATTAAGATATTTCCTGCTTCACGGCTCCATTCCTGACTTTTCCAATGTCCTGGTTACTTGAATTTCGTCTTTCGACCCGCACTAACCTTGAACCACTGAACTAATAGCTGGACAAGCTTCTAGTGCCTACCTGCTATCCTTTTAGAATACAGATTTCTATTATCCAGATAGATTTTTTTTCTTTTTCGGGCCGAGATAGGAAACTCATGTTCGACTGGGTCCTTAACCAGTACCCAGACAGTGTTGGACTCATCCCCACGGAGATGCCTACCAACCAAACCCACCTCAAACTCGCCGTTACTCCCGCCTTGGAATCACTACCCTAGCATACTTCAAGACGGGCGGCGGTCCCTCACACACTCTCCCTCATCTTCCTCCTTCTTTCACTCCCACCTCTCTCATGCCATAGCGAGTCCTTCTCTTTCCCTTATCATGCTCTCTACCACGACACTTATCTCCATCCATTCCTCCTCGCCCCTCAACATAATCTCCACCATATTTTCCCAATACACCGCCTCTCCCAGTTTATTCTCCAACTTCTTCAAAACTTCCTCATTCTTCCAGCATCTAAACACATGTCCCACATCATCCTCCACTTCACATCTCTCGCACACTCCAGTTTCTCTTTTCCCAATCTTGTGGAGGTAACCCACTCTTGACTCATGCCCTGTGAGCACCTGCGTCAAGAAGTAGTTCACCTCCCCAAATTTCCGGTCCACCCAATTTCTCCTGCTCCCAATCGCTCCTTTTAGCGCGCCCTCATACTCATCCCACCTTTTCTCCATTTCCTCATCCATCCATTCCTGTACTTCCTCTCTCTTCGCACCCCTCCAGCGTTTCTGTCTGGCTCTAGCCATCAGATCCAATGGATAGGACCGTGACAGCACTGCTGCTGCCAGTCCACCCACTGTCCTGTACGCCTGCACCACCCTCAAAAGTATTCCCCTCTGCACCCGCAGGAGTGGTCTAACCCTCGCATTCACCCCTGCTTTCTCACCCCACACTTCAGCGCCATACATCATACTCTGCTCTACCGTCCTACCAATCATCCTCCTCTTCCATTCTCCCGGTCCTTTCACATTACCCATCAACCTTTCCAGCCACGCTGCTCTTACTTTTGCCTTCTGTGCAGCTTTCAACATATGGGTTTTGAAGGATAATTGGCTATCCAACCACACCCCCAGATATTTCACCGCTTCCTCCATCCGAATTTTCTTTCCCTTCACCATAACCCCTACCTCCCTTGCCTTGCTCCGCCCCTTCACCAGTAGCCCCACAGTCTTATCCTCAGCCACTTCCAGTCCACACCGCTCTATCTTCTCCACAATCTTCCTACACATCCTCTCCGCCTTTCTTTCTATATCCACCTCTCCCTTTGCCGTACATACCAGACAGACATCGTCCGTAATCTCACATCCCTCTTCACATGCTATCCCACAAACTTCATCAAACACACACTTCCAAAGCGTCGGTCCCAGAACCGAGCCCTGGGGCACTCCAACCTCCGTCCCATACCTTCTCCCTCTAGTGTCCACTATCGCACGGCCCGTCAGGTAGTCCTCTACTAGATTAACTAGCCCCTCCCCTACTCCAAGCTTTGTCAACCCGTTTACTGACACTGTTGAACGCGTTCCCCACGTCGAAGAACACAAGCAGGGCCAATTTCTTATTCCTACCATTACCCTGCCTAGCCCTTTGCACCATGTCCACCACCCTGCCCAGCGCTGAGATGCATGACTTCCCTTCTACAAACCCATGTTGGTTTTCCCTAAAACCCCCATTCCTATCAACTTCCTCCTCAATCCTAACCTTTATTATCCCCTCCATAAATTTACCCAATCCACACAGCAGGCTAATGGTCCTGTAGTCTCCCGCCCGTTTCCCATCCCTACCCGTCTTCTTCACAAGGATCACCCTGGCCACCTTCCACCTTTCCGGAAACTCTTCCTTCCTCAATATCCTGTTAAACAGTTCCAAAAAGTATTCCCCATTGTCATCCAACAGCCTCTTCACCATATCACCTCTCATGCCATCTATCCCTGGGGCTTTCCTTACCTTAATATTTCTCCCCCCTCCTCTATTTCCCACTTCTTTACCGACCTTATCCCTCTCATTTTCCCCATCTCCCTAGTATTCTGGGCTTCCCGAATTCTGCCCTCCCCACCTCCTTCTACCCCTGTGAACAATTTCTCTATAATCTCTTTCTCCCAATCTTCCTCTAGTACCACGTTCCTGTTTCCACCCATTCTTTTCACCGCTATCTCATACGCCTTCCCCCATGGGTTGTTTTCCAACTCCCCCAGTAACTCTTCCCACTTTCTTCTTTTTTCCCTCTCCACCCTGCGCTCCAGTTCCTTCTTCTTCTCCTTATATCCCACTCTTCCCTCCATCCCTACTTTCCCCCTCAACATTCGTCTTCGTTCCTTCTTACACTCCCGCCACAGACTCTCTATTTCTTCGTTCCAGTAATTAGCCCTCCACTTGCGCCTATTACCCCTTTTCCCTTCTCTCCTGCAGCCCTGTATCACATCATACAGTTTCTCTACATCATGCCCAAGTCCCCTACCTATCTCCTCCCTTAATTTGTTCCTCACTCTTTCTGCCTCGGCCTTCGTCCACTTCCATCCCCACTCTTCCACCAATTCCTTTTTCCCTCCTCTTATTATCCAGATAGATAGATAGCATTATTGACGTCCATACTTTTGAAAAGTGGTAGTAATGCTTCTAGTCCAGTAAAAATTGCTGATCTAACATCCCATCTTATTTTTCCTTTGGTGCTTTCTTCATCCGACGTGCTTCGTCATCCCATTGCTTTTGATATCTCTCAACCGATTATTTTCTTCAACACTTGTTTTGTAATTTTTTTTAGTCCGTTTTATACACACACTAGGCTTCAAGACTACTTCATTGGAAATATGATGGGAATATTTATGAGATTTACCAAAGACGATTCATATTTTAGTAGGGTTAACGTTAAATACATATCTGTAAGTATTAACTCATTTTTATTCCGTATCATATACGGCTTTAAAATAACAGAAAATATGGAAAGCAAAATTGAATAATCTCCAATGGACAAACGGCAAAGAAGGTTTAACTTAAAATGAGATTGGTTGATATTTGTAATTGATATTTGAGATGGAGATGGTGATTACCAAAATACAGACTAGATACTTAGTATAAGACTGTTTTTGATCAGTGCCCTAATGGATGTAGACGGTTTCTTAAAAGCATTCTACAGTCTATGCGGTTACCATTATTAAGATGACTTTATTATTCTTTTTTTAATTATTCACATCATTTTCAGAAAGACTGTCTGAATTTATTAATATGGATTGTTGTATTGATTGCAATGTTTATGGTAGTTTTATTTTACGAAGATTCAGAAATATGGTTTAGTTACAACAACAGAACTATATACTTTAGCCTCGCTAGAGCTACATGGTGTGTTGGACTGTGTTGGATAATATATTCATGTTACCATGGTTATGGAGGTAAACAATCACCTTTTTTATTAACAAACTTCGTATACTGAGTTACTGAATTTCTTGACAAAGTCGCTAGGCAGTCCACAGTATACTTTAGCAAGTTTATCTGAAGCCGTGAAAGAAATACATTCGATATTGCTACGTTTATCTATGAAAAAGCTAAAGTGCTAAGTTTGTAATGATAATAATTAGAAAAAAGACTTTTTATTTTTAACAATATTAACAGTATGATTAAACGTTAATTCTTTAATGTGCTTGTTTCCTTGAATTTTTTCTATTAACATTATTTTTTCAATTTATGAATATTAAAAGATTATGAAAACCATAATTACCATACCCTCCGAATTACATAATTGGAGATTTTTACCGAAAGCTGACTTCTTATTGGCAATCGCGTGCGTGTGTTCTTCCCTATCACTTTCTCAATTGACTGATATTGATTTATCCAGTGGCGTTGGTATTGTCAGTGACAATTGTTTTTTCAGTTTTACTTATGGTAAAATAGGTTCCGTACGCCATTTGTAAGTTTATCATGACAGATACCAGCATGTTTCCTCGCCTATTTCCGATGCCCCATAGGTTCAGATAAACTTGCCAAACTATACGGGTATAGTTCTTTTCACGATCTAACAAACTGACTTGACTTGGGCTTCAGATTCAATGAAACCATTAAAATTTTCGGATTCACCGTGCAGAGTCGCAGTATTCCAGATAAAAAGGAAAAAGTACTAGGTAATAATTGTAATAAAATTAAGTAGGTATTTATAATAAAAATGGCCCAAAAGTCACATCGTCCCATCTCAGGTCAGGTCAGATTCTTAGATCGTGAAAAGAACTATACAAGAATTTTATACTGTTTAATTGATTTTTGTTAATAAAAATGTTAGTCTCGTTCTCCCATTCGTGTGAAATGGGTCACTTTTCACACTAGTAATATAATATACTATTTCAGGTATAGTTAACTGGATACTGTGCAGGCCAATTTTTCAAGTTGGTGCAAAGCTCTCATATAGCATGTACTTGCTACATATTTTAGTTATAGGACATTATAGCTTTAGTAACAAAATGAAATATTATCTAGATCATTACATAGAGGTAAGTGAAATAATCTAATTAATATGCAAAGGTCTTAGTGAGGAGACAAATAAGCCCTTATTAAATCTATTCTACTCATGAATCTCAAACTTTTGATGATATTAATTAGTGGTAGAGAAGTATTTCTCCATGACTCTAGTTTTATGCTTAGAACCAAAGAAATGGATGAATATACTAATATATGTTCAAAAGATGATGCGATACAATTTAAGATAAAACTAACAATCGCAGTTTAGTTATATATATTTTTTTTAAGGAGCCGTCCCATCGCCGGTACCACCTCAGCCTCCTGGGCTTATTGTGGATACTCCTAGTGCTCTGACTACAACCTATCCAGCCAATCCGTTCCCTGTATTAGCTCATACAGGTTCTTTGCTGGTTGGTTGTAGAGGTCTTCTGGAGTCATTTGGGTTCTGCCATACAGTTTCTGCCTTCTGTGGTCCAGCGATTCACAGTTGCATAGTATATGCAGAGCTGTTTCGGTATCCTTTTTGCATCTTCTGCATGTGAGGTCTCCGTTGTACAGACCCATTTTGTTTAGGTGCTCCTTTGTGGGAAAGTGTCCCGTAAGTAGCCCCGTAATGGTGCGTAGTTTGTTCCTGCTCATTGAGAGCAGTTCTTTCGCTACTTTTTCTGATGGTTCTTTTATGAATTTCTCCCCATGTATTTGCCTGGTCTTATTCTTCCAGTGTTTATTGTGTTGTTCTTTCAACCACCCTTTTAACCATGACCTCGTTAAGCATCTAGGGATGCCCACAGCAGGTTCGGGTCCGTTCATCAGAGTTGACGATCCTACTCTTGCGAGTTCGTCAGCTTTTTGATTGCCTACGATTCCTTTATGACCTGGGACCCACTCCAGTGTTACACTGTTCCGAGTCGCCAGTCTTCTAAGTTCTTCGCCGCATTTCCATACTAGCCGAGATGTCACCCTATAGCTCTGAAGTGCTTTAAGGTCGGCTTGACTGTCACTGTAGATCCTGATCTGCCTGTTGTTGTAGGCTCTCATATTATTAGCCCTTGCACATGCAAGTATTGCATAGACTTCTGCTGGAAATACAGAAGCGTATTTGCCAAGCGAGACGATCCCTTCATATTTGCTCGTCTTGCTGTATATGCCCGCTCCGGTGCCGAGTTCATTTTTTCATTCGTCTGTACGTCGTATACCAGATCAGTTCATTCGCTCTACTGAGTGGTGGTGCGTTGTCTTCCTCAAGCTGCTTTCGATCTTTGATGACAATCTCGAAGTTCTTGCGAAAGATATATTTGGTGCTCATGTGGTCTGTTGGCATTTTGAAAATGTCATCATCCACATGCCTTATCTCTGTGTGTCCTCTCCCATGTGCCACGTCATGGTCTGATTCTTATTCCAGTCGGGTTAGTGCAAAAAGTTGGCAAAAAGTTGTGTTTTATCAGATGTATTTTTCATCAGTAGCTATTTCTGCACTGTTGACGATATAGAAAATAAATTCATCCTACAAGCTGACTCTAATTAAATTTGGGTTCGTAAAGACCATGAGCAAGAGGCCTACATGTGATCGCAAAAATCATTTAAAATATAACTTCTGCATATTCACTTTTTTTTTCGCTTCTTCGCTCATGCTAAAAGAACAATTCGATTGCTCCACTCAATGACACCTGTTGTAAATGCTTTCTGCACTTTTTAAAATTAATATTTGTTTTCTATTTTTAGTTTTATCTATTCTGTGGTTACTACATAATATCAGTAATGTGTGCTTTTCTGTGGACATTGGTTTTCGAATCTCCAATATTGACAATAGAAAAATACTTTTTCAGTAGCGTAAGACACACAGGTAAACATTTCCTTTAAAATTCAATTGAAATATGCCCAATTCAACAAAAGTCTATTAGAATTTTTCTAGATAGTGGCAGGTATATCAGATTAATTCACTTAAAGCCCATTTTCCACGGACGCTGCAACTCGAAAAAGAAGCATGCAGCTTGGCGTTTTTTTTTTGTTGGGAGCGTCGGTCGTATGAATTAGAACTTGCTCTATTTTCGAGCAAGAAGTCGCTGCCACTTGGTAACTTATCCGGTGGATTTTGTCGCACCAATCCAAAATTTCTATTAGCTGCTCCGCTCTGACATTGCTGTCACTGTCCATTAAGCTGGCAGCACGTTACGTTTCCTCTATCGATATGTCGCAGCGATCGCAGCGATTTGTCCCAGCAACAAGTCGTTGCGATTTGACGCAACGTGGAAAATGAACTTTGTCCACGACCACCTAATAATAAGTCAATATTTTACCTCCTAACTAAAGGTATATGGTACCCATATATCAACTGTCGTGAATTATGGTTCATAATACACTGTAGTGTATTATGGTTCATAATTCCCGACTAGAGATGGGGGTACAATATGAAATAAACTATTAAATCTGTGTATTTTGTTCAGGAAATTTGTTTCTGACATATATAGTATCTATAAAATATTGTAATTTTTAGTATTGATACTTTTCATAACGATATTTTCTAATATTAAGTATTTCAAAACAATATATTTATGATGGTACGTTGTATCGATACTTTCTACAGTATGGCCTATCTCTATATATGTCAAATTATTTGAAGTAGCTGCCACAACATTTTGAGGTTAGTAATATGCCAAATCGCTACTGACTTTTATTTATTAATAAATAAATTAAGTGTCGTGGACAAAGTATAGTATTCTACTCGCAATTTATGGCCATAATTCACTTGGGTGACTTGCGCCCCTCGTCTGCGGCTCGTGACGCAAACGTCACCCATCGTGAATTATGGCTATCATAAATTGCTCGTTTAATAATATACTATTATACTGTGGGTCAAAAGATTTTATTCATGGTACTTTCCTATCTCGGTACCTTTAGACATTTTTGTAAGGTCGCTGATAGTTTACCATTTTCGGATTAAAAGCTTAAGGCGATAAGGTGCTCTGTTCGTCGGAAATTTCAGCTTTAATCGGGATATGCTAAAAGCAGACCTACTATATTATAGTGTATTTTGAATTTATTGTTAAATCTTATTAATAACTATTTATTCCAGAAAATACCTCTACCAATCACGTCAAGAGAACAGATGAAACTTTTGCGTAATTTTACACACCCACTTGTAAATTTTTTACTTTTATTGTATATAAATAAATCTAAATTTAAGTTATTAAATATTATCCTATTTTCCAACATTCAGGACAAAATTTCTTAAAAAAAATAGTCGACATTTTCCTAAATGGTGAAAAATACCGAAAAATAAAAAACAAAACATGTATTATTGAATATTTGTTTATTTTAATTTGTGAACAATAATTGCTGCTTGCGACAGACGTCTATAAGATGGCGTGACAGCTCAAGTTAAAACGAATAAGAAAAGGCAGTAAAAAATAACGTAAATTTAAATCTAGCACCGATCTGACAATGTTTTTTTTCTCAATATACAGGTAGGTACATAAATATAAGAACACAATTCAGTTTCAAAAATATATATTTAGGTAATAAGTATATTTTTGTAACAGTTAACAAAAGCGTGATCCAATTGAAAGTGTTTTACGCTTTAAAACTGACCAAGCAAAAAAATAGGGAATTTTAGAAACTTTTCTTCATGTCAATAGCATTTAGCTTTCATAATGGGGTCCTGTCACCTGTCTTATGTCATTGTCATCTTTCCAAATCCTAACCAACATGATGTTTTATTTTGTTAATATTGAATTTTTGGTTTAAAAACATATTTTTTAAAAGTATATATTGAAATAGTAGTAGGTACTCTGCATATTATTTGGAAAAAAGTATTTTAACGATGACAACATATTTTTTCATCAAACTTCGCTTTTGTTTACTGTCACTTTTATAAAAGTACAAAATGTTTCAATATATATGTTGGGTGTGAACTTAATATAAATGTTTGATGTAGTTTGTTCAATAATAACCGATAGACTAAGAGGCTGGATGAGCCACAAGGTTTTGAACCCTCTAAACATTTTGTCAGATATTTCTATGTGAAAAAATTCTAGTTTTCTATATTTGTTTTATTGTAACATTTTGTACAATAGTCATATGAGTACTTCAAGCTGATAATACTTTTAATTACAATCTGTGGTTAAATTCATGGATATGTTTTGTTCGAATAAAAAGAAAAGGGAGAATGGACCAATTTGTTAGTATTTTTTGCTCTGCCGTACCGTTTATCCGTTTGAAATAAAAGTTTGCCAACATATCGCTTGCATTTATGCAAAGATTATAGGATGGTTCTTATCCCAGTGGCGTGTCATAGTCAAGAAATCCAAAAAATAAAATAATTTTCTTAATCAAGTAGTATATTTTCTATTTTATCTTCTCTCATGTTTAAAAGTTCTTCATCTATCACTTTTACTTGAATCATTTGATAAATCAGGAAAAATCAATGTTTTCTCCCATTTCAATCATCATTTGAACTAATACTAGTATAAGAAAAACAAAATAAAGGGAGGTTAGAGATTTAGACAACTCCCATACTTCTTAGATATGCAAAGTTATCAAAAACGAGTAAATTTTAGAAACCTGTCAATTAATTTAATTATGTCAGCTGCTAGTTATAGCCATATCAGATATTGAGATGATTTTTTACAATTTTTAGTTTCATATAAATTAGTGGTGGGTAAAGTGAAATAAATCAAAGTCCAGACCTGTAATTTTTGAATAACCTTGGTCGTTTCCCTATACGACTATGGATGTTTTATCAACCTGAATACCAAGACAAAGTAATAATAAGCTAGTTAGCCTTAAAGCAAACTATACACCCACAATTTTTTATAATTTTAAAATTAGTTTACTCGAAAACTGAAGGCTTAATGACAAATTAATCAACTGAAGAGGCGTTTTACATTTTGTAATGTAGAAAAATATTTTAATGGATACATAAACCATCAAATACTTAGGAATTAATTATATATTACAAAGTATCATACACGGTTTGGTCTTTTGGCATGATACAGATTGTCCCAAAGCAAATACATTTAAATCAATTAACGAACTTTACAAATCTCACGTGACGAGAGTTTTTAATATTCCATTTAAGATGACAGATATGATTTGTTTGGTACACTCTGTAGAAAAAAAATATTTTGGGTAACTTTCTCCACAATTATAACTAATAAAATATATATTTCTTTTTCTAACAATAACAAAAAATTCTCAAGTTATACAAAAGGTGCCTTGACTAGGTATATATCGCATATGATATAAAAAAATCCACAAACATGTGGTGGTAACATTTAGGAAAATATAGGAAAGCTTATAGAAACATGTATGTTTTTTAATAGGTACTATATAGTTGCACTTTCAATTACTTACTAGCGTTGTTTTTAACAAAAATGGCAAATACAAAATCAGTACATACGTCAAGAAAGAAGTATTTGTTACAGAAATTATTTTTTTTATTTGACACATTTCTTACGAAAAATACACTTAGGTAGGCAAGGTACATTATGTTTTGGTTGGTTCTGATCTATTCATTATTTAAAAATTATAATAAATTGTGATACACATTGCAAGTACCAAAACACAACAGAAGTAAACGGGAAATTTGTTAAGAAAATTACACCACTTTGATGACTCGTACAGAAACCAAGTTGTAGCAGCGTTCAATATCGAAAAATAGTAAGTTTGTGAAACTGACGCTAAAAGTAGCACCCTTAGTTATTAATTTAAACGAAGACAATACTGAACTAGATTTGGGTTAATATAGTTAGTTGTAAATAATGATTCAATGGATCAAGTAAATACGGAATTTCAGGAATATTAGAAAACGTTTAAATGGAAATAAAGTGCAGAAATTGCCTTGATACGGAGTTAAAATAAAAGTTAAATTCCTTTTTAAAGATTTGGTGCTTATTTATAAAATAAATTAACTTGAGTATCAAAATTTTTACCGACTACGTATCTTTTACTGTTTACTGTACAATGATGAAATTATAAACTTTTATTACTAAATTCTTGAAGCCAGAGTCAACGAAATAATGTGAGAGGTTCTTTACATATTTTTGGTAACAACTGGTATCGGATATGTTGATCACTATTACCTCAGCCGAAAAAAAGGTTTAAAAAAAATATAAGAATTCTAGAAAATAAAAAAAAATAATTTCCATAAATGATTACTTACAAATATTAAACTCATGTACATCAAAATAACTAAATAAGGCAGTAAATATATAAGACTATTGAAAATATTTTGCTTTATATCTTAAAAATATATAAAAAAAATAGTATTTTTGAGAGTTACATTAATAATATAACATGGTAACAGTATAAACAGTAGCTTAATAAATAAATATTGGGAGAATATTTGCCGAATATGTATAATTTTTAAAATAAAAGTTTGCTGTCCTCGCATATAGTTGTCGATATAGATATAGTAGCAGAGAAAAAAGAGTAAAATGAAATATTATTAACGGTACCTATTGAAAAAACTGTATCATAAAAGGTTCTTCTCACTTAATTTTCATATGAAGCAAAAGTATAAGTAGAGATTTAATAGAAGCTGAACTGAATTAAGAAAATTTGTTGTTAATGCATTTCTTCGTTTTAAGGAATTAAAAAAAATTCCACCTGTCTTTAATTCAAAAATATTAGCACTTGTGAAAGTTATGCCTTTCCCAACTTCTCTGCAACTATATCTTTTACTACGCTAAAAAGGAGTAGAAAAAGTTTTTTGATGTTTTGTTAAGTTTTCAATGCAAAATTCTGGTTGTAAAAATTGGATTGACGAATACACAAAAATACATTATATTATTGGTGAAATGTAACTCCTTAAATTAAACCATTTATTGATTGTTTTCTTAATATATTTCACTATAAACGTAATTCATAAAGGAACAGAAAAAAAATAATTAAATGCTGTTGACCCATTTTTCAGTGATATGGTTTTGTTCATTATTTATTTAAAAAAATGGTAACTATTACAATAAGTAAGATTAGCATCGATCAATAACTAGAATACTCGATAGGATTCAGTGACAGATATTTTTTTAATGAAGCTGAAGATGGTTTTGTACAAAAGTTAGTCGCTTTGATGCTTATCCAATAGAATAATCATTAGGCCAGACGATAGGGGTAACAACTACAAGTAATTAGCAATACGGCTGATTTTTTTCCATAAGTACCTTAAAGTATGTAGATTAATATAAAAAAAAGTTTACCAGTCTATCGATTTCCCAAATTAGAAAAAAATATCAAAAAACTTTTTTTACGAAATTTTTCAATATTTCGCTCTGGGAGGAAGGTAGAAAAAAATAAAAAATACCACCGTGTAAAGGGAGTGTTTTACAACAAAAAAGGTTACCTGCGTTTCTATCGTCCGAGCAATGGTTTGCCCGGAAAAAATTCGGTAAACTAAGTATGTGTTCCGCATCCGCGCGACTCTATTTTCTGAAGCGCGGCGGAGTACATTATAAACTATATTGTACAGTTATAATGTAGATATAAATAATTATTTTAGGGTGTTCTGAAGAGGAAAGTGTCGGCTTTGAGATAACATATTTTTGTCATAGCACATAATCATTACTAGCAAATTACTTATATATAATATAAATATTATGTTCTAATCAAAAACCAAGTATCTCAATAAAAAATAAAGTAATAAGGTGGCATTGAAACAATTTTTCGAAGGATGGAAACTGTTATTCAGGAGATCTGTTCCATAGATAAAATTTACGGATAATTAATTTTTCCTAATAACGAAATACGGCACTTTTCATTATTTTGTAAATTTTAGGAATCTTGAATTTACAAGAAAATATATATATATTAAATACTGTAACTTCGATAAAACTGGAGTAATTTTAATGGGATTTGCGTGGAAATGTTGGGGAAACTTCTAAGATCAAGAATATATAATCACAAAATTAATTAATTCACATACATTTTTGGATTCAATGATTTTTTGTATTATAAGCAAAAATAGCAATTTTTATAGATTCGGGTAGGAATCTTCTTTATTTTTTCAAAATAAAATTTGATACTCCTGTAATATAGAGATTAACATTCAACGAACAAAATGTATATAGTGAAAAGGTATAAAAGATGATTAATATATAATTTTAAGATATAATTTTTTGCA
The DNA here is from genome assembly GCA_910591695.1 of Galerucella pusilla. Classification (NCBI taxonomy): domain Eukaryota; kingdom Metazoa; phylum Arthropoda; class Insecta; order Coleoptera; family Chrysomelidae; genus Galerucella; species Galerucella pusilla. The sequence goes on along the minus strand of CAJUYI010002925.1, from coordinate 14,131 downwards.
TACCTTTTTCCATTAAAAATATGTAAAAATTAATTTATTACCTTTTATTTATTATTTACAACCTTAACTCTTACCAAAGATTGGAAAAAATTCTGATTGAATATTTATATTTTTTCCGCCGTGCAACAAGGTCGCGCGGATGCGGAATACATACTTAGGCCCTGTTTCACAATGTCAAGTTATCCTGAGGTTAACAAATAACCCTTGGTTACCTCAAAACAAGTGTTTCTTATTGTTCAGTAAAGGGTTCAAGTTATGGTTAACTCTCAGAATATTTAACCACCAGAAAATCTAGTGGTAATAATAATAACCTGGGGATTCTAACCTAACAATTAAAGCTATTGCTGTATCTGTCACGTATCTGTCACAAAACGTGGTATCTGTTAGCATATTTTTTTGAGTGGAAAATGAACGATTATGAGGTAAATGCATATAGTAGTGATGAGGAACCAAGAAGACCAAAAATCCGATTATTTTGAGGAATTCGACAATTACGATTTTTTCTGTAGATTTAGTTTGTCCAAGAGAACTATAGAAAGGCTCTCAGAAGAAATCTTCCAGGTCACCGGATTGGTTTCTTTAGATTCTATTATGTTCTTATATTTACTCAATAAAGAAACCAATAGATGCTCCTCTTCTTTAAAAAAGTTGGAACATCTCTTACTTATTTGTGTTTCCATAATTAAATTTGAAGCACTATTTTATTCAAAAATTTGTCGTCACTTAGACATAACATAAACATAACCACACAACTTTTTTGTTTCAATTGACATGAAACATGAAAATCAGTGTTGGATTTCATACCAACGCAACAAAAATTAATGAACAGTCATGGTTACCTGACCTGCAGATGAATAATGATTGTGAAACATGTCCCTGGTTAAAGTGAGGGTTAAAGTTTCGGTCAAGGTTACTTGACCCTAGGAGTTAACCACCGATTGTGAAACTGGCTGTTAGTTTACCGATTTTTTTACGCACAAACCAGGCATCTGACGAAAAAAACGCAAAAGACCTTTTTTATTGCAAAACACTTCTCCTACACAGTGTTTTTTTTATTTTTCTCCATCTCCCTCCGAGCGTGAAATATTAAGGAATTTCAAAAAAAATTTTAATTTTTCTTAATAATTTGGGAAATCGATAGACTGGTAAACTTTTTTTCATATTAACCTACATACTTCAAGGTACTTATAAAAAAAATCAGCCGTATTGCCAATTACTGGTACTTTTGGTCTAAAATGACCCATGCCGACTGGCCTATACAGGGTGTAACAAAAATATAACCATTGATTAAATCAATGATATAACTCGATCCAACTCAAGTTACCCTAGTACAAATGTGCATGCGAAAAAAGGAATCCTTGAGGCTGCAATTAGATATTGTCAAAAGCCATTGCTTTTCCAGAATAATCGGTTTTCGTTAGTAATACGGTGCCGTCTGTGTATTCAAGAAAATGGGGGCCATTTTGAACATCTAATAAAAACTACACATTTGTAAATAAATAAGATTCAATCAAAAATTTGGGACCCTCGAAAAAATTTATTGACTTTAATTTTTGTTACTCGAAATTTTTGAGAAAAATAGGCCGTATCTCGATAAAAACTGATAATTGTAAAAAGTACTAGGGGGCAAAAAAGTTTCAAAAATAATGTGTTTGAATAATGGTGCCACAATAAGCATTAAGTTGTAACGTACACAAAAATTTTGAGGAGGTTTAGGGGATCTCAACTCCCATACATTTTTAACGGGGTGCAATAATTCCTTAATTTTTTTTAAGATGCTCTAATCATAAGAAAGCCACTTGTCAACTTTTATTATAATATGTCGAACAACTGTCGAAATATTTGAAAAAATCAATTTTTATTTGGTAACTTCGAAGGGTTGTAACTTTTTTCACATGCACATTTGTACTAGGGTAACTTGGGTTGGATCGAGTTATTTTTAGCCCAGAATATGGGGTATGATTTATGACCTGCCTTTTTGTTACACTTTGTATAATAAATTGTGGATTTTGACTTAATGTTTTACTTTATGAATTGTAGCTCAATTCTTTTGTATCAATACTGTGAAGTTTTGGTGTAAAAGATAAATTTGAAAGACGCTGTAAATATATAAGCACTAACCTTTGAAATGCGGTAATTTTTAATCTCGTTGTGTGCTTTTTAGTAGAGGCAAAACTTATGGGATGGTTTCCTGTCAACCGTTATCGGGTGCCGTAGGGGTAAATTTGTTTATAAAATTTCCATACGATTAACTATTAGATAAAGGGGCTCATTTATTGGAACTTATAACGGCCATTACTGCCAATTCAATTTTTTCCTCTGCAATTTCTATTTGGTAATTTTTTTTTCTAAAGACATTGGATGATCTTTGTAAGCGACTATCACATTTTACTTCAATTAAAGTCGAATAATAAGCATCAAAGTGGTTCTTCTTTGAAATAGATTGTGAAAATATTCAATTTTTGGTCAATATTTCTATCCATCACAAATTTATCAAATACCTATGTATTCATCTGTGATACTAATTTTTTCACTAGATATTTTAATCCACTTGGTATTTGTTTAGTCTAACATTTATTATTAGACCAAACAATAGGCATGATGACAGTCACTAAGAATAATTGTGATTGTATTCATTTTAGTGAAAATATAAATACAAAATATGACAATCCGCCATCTTAGCTGAAGCACCGATCACAAACTTGTGACGTCAACCTTTCGTATTTCCGGGTTTTGAATCATTTAATTGATATTTACTAGTAACACAGTATATGAACGTACCAGTATGTTATCTCGTGACGTCACACTGCCGAGCTCTCTGTGACCTACAACGTCGTTCGGATGACTATATATGGACTATATCATCCGGCGGCCAGTGCTGTGCTGCGATCCAACCAAAGTGCAAGTGGTGAATTTGCGAATAAAATTATTTATTACAGCTTATATTCTTACGGGTTTTCGGTATTATTTTTATAGTTTATAAGCATTTTTTTGCAATGGATACCATTAAAGTTCGTGGATGTAACAATAAATATTATAATTGTGATGAAAAATTTTACCGTTTTCCAAAGGATTCAGAAAGGTGAGAAACTGTTTGTAATTTCATACGAAATGTATAATACTTTATTATTTGATCTTCATATTACATTTATGAGCCTTGGTTTCATGCATTGATTTAATTTGTTGTTTTTGTTTCAGAGCTAAAGTTTGGCTCGAAGCATGCGATAGGCCTGACTTGATGCCAAAAATAGAAACTCTATACAATAGTAGTAATCGTTTATGTGGTGCTCATTTTGGACCAGACATGATTATGCAACATCAACAGAGAAAACTTCTTTAAAAAAAGGCTAGTCCAATTCCAATTTTGTGATTATTTAATTAAAAAATTTTCGGAAATTCATACATGCAGCGTATGTGAGACGTATTCTTAAACATATGAGAATTTAGACGATTCGTCTTTATACTGTTACCTTAGATCTTATGAAAATACGAATAAGGATACTTTTGGAAACTTGAATATGGAAAATTTTGTACAGTACATCTCATTTTTAGAAACATTATTCCAAATGAATTTTGAGAAAGTTGCTACGGAATATAATATTGTTGAATCACTTATAAATATTAGTCAAACAACAGAGTTTGTACATCCTTGTGTTGATTTTCCAATAAAATATTTATTAAAACTTTTCTTCAGGGTACGACTATATTACACATTAAAATTTGTGAATAAAAATCATAGCAAAATGAAAATTGTAATATGGAAAAACCAATAAATATTTTGTATAAAACTATTGTTTTATTAATTCATCAGTGTACTGTTCTACAATATTTAAGAAAAAACATTTAACACGTTCAAGTCATTTTAAAACGTATGCACCTACGCCTATGGTAAAATGAATCGTAAAACGATCCGTTCAAGGTTATCAAAAGCTCTGGCAATTTATGAATGAAGTTTATGAGAGATATACTACTGGTTGGTTCATATACTGTGCTAGTAATATTTTTTCGAATAAAGCTAACAGCATATGCGTAGAGCAGTTTTTCTAAATCAGTCATCATGCCATATTTTGTTTACCGTGAAAATAGAGTCAAAACAACATTAATTCAATAAAAAAATTAAAATCTTAACTTACTAATAACAAATCACATATGGACAATTTTATCACGATTTCAGAAAAATATATTAGGTATATAAAAAATGATATACCTTTTCTTAAAAGGGTAAACTAGCCACAAACATCTTTTCTATTAATGGAGGGGCCGGTACCAAGTCTTCGAATTTTAAATAGAATATCCTTTGTAGTCCTTGTACACTGAGAGATCTTAGTTCGGGGAGTTTGCCAAGAAGTCGACTAAAATAGTGGGATTTTCTTTGTGCTTCTGCGTTATAAGTAACGTGATCGCGCAAAGAAGAAATTATCTTCATCTGTAGCTGCTCTACTTTGTGAGGATCTTTTAATCCATGTCTCTCTGAAACAATAGAAAATTCGTGCATGCTTCATAATATTTAAAAAAGCGCTAAAATGTGTCCAGATAATAGTATATTATACACCAAGGTAGTGAAGAGTATTACTATTGACCAAGCACCAAGATTATATCGCGAGTGGCTTTGCCCCGAGCGGAATAAGGTGCGAGGTTTATAAATATCTCCAACACCATGGTGTATAGACAATTTTTTCCACTACTAGCCAAATTTGAGACAAAAATTGAAAATAATTCACAAACGCACCACGAGAAGCTTTTACTTCGTCGTCTGACTGACAAGTAAACTGTCAGTTTTCGATATAAGTATTATAAACGTACTCCTTATGTCATCAGACATTTTTGGTTGAGCGCGAATTTTGAACTAATGGTATTTTTATTCAAATAATTTTATTTTGATAGGTAATTTCAAGCAGCAAATTTGTTGAAGACAATCTCTTGGGTATACAATATTATGTTGCACAAGTTTTTGTTGAACTACTTACTATACCTGAATTCTCAAAATATTTGAATTTGTCCATTATTGACCTTAGGTTAAAAATAGAGAATTAGTAACCACTAATAGAGAAATTCAACTTCTCAGTTGGCTAGAAGAAGCAATAATTGTCAACTTCACAGCTAGTAGTGGAAAAAGAAACTTTTCATCGGGGTTTGTATACGAGGGGTGTTGCAAATAACAACTTAGTTATAGTCTGTACAGAAAGTACGAGGAGTAATAAACCCTAATT
>CAJUYI010002924.1:0-21894 GCA_910591695.1 Galerucella pusilla | reverse complement strand
AGTCCTCCCCGGAGATGTACCTCGCTTAGAGAGGAACATCCTGGGTGGGACGGGCTCATCAAGGTTGTGTGTGTGCAATGTTTTGTTTATGCATGGAAGTGGTCTAGGCTAACTAGATATCAATACATCCTTATGTATTTGAAGGTACAAAAAAGAAATCGTTTTTTCAAACATACATATATCGTTAAAAACCCTACAAATTCTTTGGATAATTCAAACCACCTCTCTCTCTCTCTCTCTTATCAATGGGGACATTTTAAAGTCATTAAATAGCCTAAAAGAATTTCCACGAACAAGAGGAAACTTTCAAACCTGAAACTTTATTTTTTGTCATCGTAGCGGCAACCAGAACGGCGAGTTCTTCTTTGAATTACAAAGTGGAGAGATGTCGATTTTTTTTTGTCAGGAAAGAGGATATAAGTAAAGAAGAAAGGAATTTGATTGAAGGTCTTTTTTTTGTAGGGTGGTTATTTTGGTCATACTGTCCCTTATAAAGTATTCTATTAGTAACGGGAAAAGAAAGACGTCCGGTTTTAGAAAAAAGACATTTATCATTTTATACAAAAGTCAACTCGATTAAAGTGGCAAGATACGACAAAGGGAATGTAAAAGCCTCAGAATCACTTGCGGAAACTAAATTCGAAGAAAATAAGGAAATTTTGTTGTACAATTCAAAATAATTGATAATAGGCCTTGAGATCCAAATAGTTATACAAAAAGAACAAAAAAAACGGAAGAGGGAATAGTTATTTTCGTAACAAGTGCGGAAAGTGATACTTTCCCGCACGCGACTGCAGTTGACCCGAACGACGCGAAGCGGAGTACGGGCAAGCGGTCAAGGGCGGGAAAGACACTTTACACATGAGTTAGGAACATTATTTTTTCTACGACCGTATATACTAAAAAGTATACCAACCTATTTTTCAAAAGTTATTTTATTTCAACATACATAATATACAAAACTTTAACCAAAAACTATCATTATTTTTATAAATATTAATATTAGAAACACAATTTGTTGCATTCTGTAAATAACTTAAAATTGCCGGCCCAGTGGAGTTATTTGGTGTTAACTGGTAAGTAGATGACGTTGATGAGGATGGCATCGGTTGGTTTGGTAGTTGATTTATGTCACCAATTTTAAGAATGTACAGGGTTATATCAAAATATCTTCATTATTTTATATTTTCAAAAAAAATTAAAAATGCAACAAAAAGCTAGAAAAGATGTAGATTTTATTTGATGGACTAATTATTCACCTAGTGTAACAATAGTTATAACTTCTGAAGTATAAAACTATCTAATAAGGTCAAAATTCGCATAATTTTACTTTCCCGCACTATTGCGGGAAAGTGACACTTTCAAAGCTAAAATGCGTGCGGTAAAGCGGGAAACGCACGGTCGTAGAAAAAAGTTTTTCCAACAGTTTTAGCAAAATACACTGGGATATGTGAATGCTGAAGACTGGAACGTTCTATCTATTATATTAGTATAGTTATGAGCATCTTTAGTTTTGAAAAGTGGATTTTCGAAAATTTCATGATTCCATTTGGAAGGGAAAAAATGATTTTATACAAAAACAGACTGTGGCAGTCAATTCCTCGTCCCAAATAACCCCTCTAGACGAATTTTGAGCATTTTTTATGTCGAAAACATTTTTTTTGTGGAAAATTTTGAAGCATGGGGTAGGTATAGTTTATGAAAACTGGTCCTGCTAACTTCCTTATTGTTCGGAATTATGCACTCAAAATATATGAATCGATTGCCGAAGACTAAACGTTATATCTATCATATTAGTCGAATTATCAGTATCTTTAGTGTTGAAATATGGATTTTCGAAAATATCATGATTCCATTTCGAGGTTAAATAGTAGTTTGTACAACAAGTGCGCAAAGCGTCACTTTTTCCACGAGCGCAAATCTAGCGAGTGAGAAAAGTGATTTGCGTACAAGTTGTACACAATATTTTTTCTACAACCACATTTATTAATGTAATTTAATTAGTTATTTTATTTAAACTTTGAACAGAAAGAACTTACCAATATCAAAATAAATAGAAAAATCAGTTGAATGTATAATTGATTGTAAAATTTGAACAATTTTGTATTGAAACCTGAGGTAACAAGTTTTCGGTCGCATTTCGAGCCTTTTCGATAATATCTGAAGGAGTATTTTCAGTGTCCGAATTGGACAACTCAAAAGATAAACTATTTTGGTTTATAATTCCTAAAAAAATGCTTAATATTTTAATGTTTTTATAATTAGTAAATTAAAATAAATAATGAAATAAATAGTTCACTTACTTTTGGTAAAATTTAAATTTGTACACCAATAAGAAATTCACTATAAGGTTGAATTTTCAAAAAACGTTGACAGAAAAGCGTTGCGGAAAAGTGCCATAGCGTGTATTTTTAGCATTACTTTCCAACAGTTATCAAAAGAATTAAGTAAAGGCCTGCTTTGCGTATAAAAATTTGTGTAGAAAAACGTGTTTAGCATAGTGGTTGTAGGCAAAATAATTTTATACATAAACAAACTGAGGCAGTCAATTTTTCGTCCCAAAAAAAAACCCTCCAAATGAATTTAGAGCATTTTTTAATCTTTGCAGTGGATTTTGGACAAACCAATGATAATTTCCATCTTTTATTCTCCTACGGGCATCACCTAGTTTCCCCTCTTTCAATAAAATTTATAATTCATTTATGTTTTTATGTTTTAGAAACATATTAGTTGTGTACTTTATTTTTTTTTCGTATTAAATTCAGTTTGTTGTACCATCAATGATTTATCAAGTGCAATTAATGAATGATTTAGAAATAGGAATGCGAGAAATGTAACTCGTTCGTCCTTCAACATACTAACAAACGTTATGTAACTTTATGTACAAAAACAATGATCGCTCGCTGGCACTGGAGATATTGGAATAACAAAAGGTCGTCAACGTAAAGTAAATATTGCTTAAAACGCAATTTAATATTTTTGTTTTTAAACGAAAATTCACTTTGTTTATTTTCAAAATATCGAATTTAAAAGCATTAAATTTGTTCGATATTATATGTTGTCTTTTTTTTGTAAATTAATGGATTATTCGGCCTGTCGCATATAATTTCATACGGTTTTTTAACTAATTTTATTCTCCGATTATTCATATTTTAAAAACTAAAATTCACTGACATTCCTCCGCTTCAACAATACAGGGTGTTTCTTAAGTAATCTAAAATATTATATGGGGCGCTTCGTTACTCAATTTTAAGACGAAAAGTTCATATAAACATGTGTGATAGGTGTTGTCGTTTATGAGATACAGGGTGTTGTACGTGAAATTAATTTTTCTTGGTGACGCTACTGATTTATATTTTTTTATTATTTTATTACAAGCAACATGTGTTAAACATAAAGAAAAAATAATACATTTCAGAGCAAATGTTCAAAATGTCCACCTCCAGCTAAAATGCAAGCATCCGCTCGATGTCTAATGAATTGTCGAATACGTTCGAAGATACCAGGATTGTTACGAATAACATTACAGCCGTCTATGATACGATTTTGAAGATCTTGTACGTTTAATATCAGTGTTGTGTAAACAAGCGATTTCAAATATCCCCACACACAAAAATCCAGAGGATTGGGTCCAGGTGATCTAGGGGGCCACGGGTGTGGAGATCCTCGTCCGATCCAACGGTTTGAAAAAACATTATTTAAAAACTCGCGTAAAATCACTGAAAAATGTGGAGGAGCTCCGTCATGCATGAACCACATGCGCCTTCTAATAATAATAGGTACATCTTCCAAAAGAAGTGGAAGTTCATTTTCTAGAAAATGTTGGTATGTCTCACCGGTTAACCGTACAGGAAGGAAAAATGGTCCAATTAAATAATCATCGATGATGCCAAGCCAAACATTGACCGAAAATGTTTGTTGAAATCGTTTTACACTTATGGTATGTGGATTTACATCTGCCCATATGTGGTCATTATGAAAATTCATAATCTCATGTCTAGAAAAGTTGGCTTCATCCGTAAATAGAATATTGGCAACAAAATTCGGATTGTTCGCGATTTCACGTAAAATCCATTGACAATACTGTATGCGTAATGGATAGTCAGTAGGTAACAAATGTTGAACACGTTGAACGTGATATGGATACAATAAATTATCTTTTAGAATATTCCAAACAGTTTTGTTACTAACATTTACTTCATCTGCAACTTTTCTTGTACTCGTTTCTGGATGTTGGTCAATAATTTGAAGAATCTGGTTTTCCAATTGGGGATTTCTCACAGTTCTGGGTCGTCCAATAATATTCTTCGATTAAGCAAAAGTTCCAGTTTCTTGTAAACGAATATGTAACTTAGTAAACGTATCTGAACATGGTAAACGATTATTTGGATAACGCTGGGCATACGTACGTCTAGCTTCTAAGGCATTACCATTCGCTAATCCGTACAAAAAATGCATATTAGCCATTTCAACATTAGTAAACACTGGCATAGTTATTAACTGAACACAGAGTCAATCAAATAAAAATGTACGATTTTTGCGTTGGTTTTCAAATTTGACACTTGTCAACGTTGCTACAAAGGCCACTTAGAATAAGCATGTTTTTGCGTATTACTTCTAAAAACCAGTAGCGTCACCGTGAAAAATTAATTTCACGTACAATCAGAACTGACTTATTACAATAAATTCAACACCCTGTATCTCATAAACGACAACACCTATCACACATGTTTATATGAACTTTTCGTCTTAAAATTGAGTAACGAAGCGCCCCATATAATATTTTAGATTACTTAAGAAACACCCTGTATACAGAGTTCGGCAAAAGTCCGGGACCGGACAAATATCGAAGAAAATATAAATTTTTTTGGGAAATCTTTCTATACCAACTATATTTTGAAATATACAGGGTGTTCCAATTAAGTGTGGCGTATCAAAGTTATATTTTTTCTCATGGAACACCCTTTATTTTATTGTATTTTCTGATTGCCCGTAAAAAATATAATACTCCTTCATAATGGTTCCCTATACCTAAATATAGAGGGTTCCGAGTTATGCTGACTTTTTTTAAAATTTGAACATTTCGAAAAAAATTGATAACTCATTGATATAACAAATTCTAGCAAATTTTCTCTTACATCTAAAAAGTTGGACATTCGTTAAATGTATTCCACGATTGCGTACCAAATATCTCTTTACAGGGTGTTCAGAATTTTCAGTTTCATTATTAGATCATTCAATGTGCAGTATCAGGCTTATTTTAAATGGAACACCTTATATTTTAATAATTCATCATATTAAAAAAAAATGTCATCTTTCGAATGGTATAAGGGTGTCCTATACCTAGGTATTATACTTTTCGTGCAATTTACAATTTTTTAAAATTGTATGCTAAATCGATTTTAAAACATCTGCAATTCTCTCTAAATTTCAAACTAATGATCTTGGCATAGTTGTAAAAACTAAATAGATCACGTTTCAAACCTCCAGAAAATATAGGGTTTTGCTATCCTATACCGAGTGGTTAAAAAGATATAGCCAACAATTTTTCAACCACCGCCACCTAGCGACCGCTAAAACCACTAAGATACAGCGTTTCATCTCTCAATCAGACACTCGGTACATTATTGAAATTTAAAGTTTTAGAAACTCATAAAAACATCAACTATGTCTCACGATTCTACATCGATGGAAAACTTAATTTAAAATACGTGTTGGATTGAAGCAGACCAAACTTTCTTCTTTTTCGATTTTCCTTCGTCACATTCGACTCTCCCAATAAACAACCTTTCAATTCTATCGAAATTTTCCAGAAAATATAATATGACAGATCTGTTTTTACATATTCCCATCAATATAGTTGTTGAAAGCAAAATTGGATATCAAAAGAAATTTTAATTTGGCTCCATCACTAAAATATAAATATCTACTTACCGATAAGCGAAATATTCAATTTGTCTTACCTGGAATAAAAAAAACGTATTAGCAAAAGTCACAAAGAAAATTTCATTATTTTAAATTAAATGTTTTCGGAACCAATTTTTAATGGTTTTTAAGCAAAATAGCGGTATAAATCTATTCGCAAAGTGATATATTTCTCTTGTACCCCCCTAAATTCGGGGAGGCTAATCAGTGGCGTTCCTTATTTTAACCCCCTATAAAATTAACCACGAGCCGCCACTGATATAACAACCCAATAGCTCCAAAAACCTTTCAATAACCAATACAATAAAACTGGAAAAATTGAGATATTTTTTTAAATCAAAATCGAAGTTTGCCGCTTTTGGCTTTTATATACAATTCATTTTTCAAGGTTTCTCCCCTTTTTTTTGGTTTGTTACAGATTTTTTTTTGTTAAGTCCTTGCGGCGTTTGTAATTTCTCTACATTATTCTTATAAAATATTCACTCCCATAGCCTCTAGGTCGGCTTCCGCTTGGTTTTCCAATAACTTTTCTTACCTTTCTACGAGCAAAGCTTTTTCGGTTTTTTCATTGTATTTCTACAAGATAAAATGATCATTTAAATATTTTTTAGCTTCTCACTTTACACAGAAACCAGTTTAACCGGAATATGTAATAGTATATTACGTAACGTGTGTGGTAAGGAGCATTTTACGCACGAATGGAAAAGTTACGCACGATGCCGCGTAGCGGCGAGTGCGTAATTCCGTGAGTGCGTAAAATGCTCTACAACACGAGTTACGTACTATACTTTACCTACGACCTACTTGTACTTGTATTTTTTATAAAGAGCATAAGAAATAACAGTTACATAATTAGAGGTGCTTGGTAAACTCCATCTCTATTACTCTATTACCAATGAAAGAAGCACATTAAAGAACTAACGTTTAATCATTATTAATGTATTGTTTATAATCGAAAGTCCATTTTTCAATTATAATCAATACATATACATAGCCCTTTGGGCTTTTCATAGTTAAACGTGGCCATATCTAATGTTTTCAAATAGTAAATTTTGAATAAAATGGAGACGTCTATTGACAGTTGCTAAGATGTTGCTAGGGAAGCCGTGCGATCTACTTTACAGCAGTGCGTTTTTTTTACAGTGCGTAATAGCTGTCATTACATTGATACCGAATGTATGTTATTGACTGATTACAGGGGGGGTCGTAGGTAAAAGCATGTACTTTATTTTTAGCGAGAAATCATTGACATTTTTTTTTTTCGAAAAATGTCTTGTTCCTTAACACTCGACTTAATAGAAATTTAATTATCTGTGGAAAAAGCAACCATAAGGTCAAGTTATTTAATTTAATTATTTGGAAAAACCGAGATATGTTTTAAATTTGATGAGCTGGTCAAATGACTGGTTATAATTATATTCAGCTCTATTGTACTTTTATTCAATTCAGTTTCTCATTAGTACTATTTCCAAGGAATTTTAGACTATGCGGAGAATTCTTCTTGTTCCACATATCCTGTTAGGATACCTGTCAAAACTTTTACTCTTGCTTAGGCATTCATGCTCTTCCCTGGTTGTATTCCCAAGAAGTATCTTTAATTTTGAAAAGTGGATTTTTGAAAATTTCATGACTCCATTTTGAGGAGAAAAAATGATTTTATACAAAAACAAACTGTCGCAGTCAATTTCTCGTCCAAAAAAAAACCGTCTAGGCTAATTTTGAGCATTTTTTATGTCAAAAAAAATTTTATTACCGAAAATTCTACACATGTGATTTTTAACCAATCAGAACGTGTATTTCTAATAGATCACCACGGCAACGGATGAATTTTAGTGGAAATTTTTTTCCTGGTGGGTACCCAACAGCGAATTATACTGGACATTTTTTTTGACGTTTATAATGACAGAATAATTTTTTGATAATCTAATTTTTATCTGTTCACATGATAATTTCGATTCATTTCAACTACAAGCTTAGATGTTTTCTAAATTCTTTGGACCATTATGATTAATGTTTATATTAAAAACGCAATTATAATATACTATGGCAGGTTGATGAAGACGAATATTGATGTTGTTATAGAAATAAACACATTTGGTGTGGAATTTTCTTACCGAATACCACACGAAGTCAAATTAAATCTGGAAATCTTTTGACCTCTAGTGGTATTACTAGTGAAAATTTTGAAGCAAGGGGTAGGTATGGAAATATTTAATATAAACTGCTATCTGCTACTACTACTACTACTACTACAGAATGTGCAGGCGAGCCTTGACCTAGCCAAACTAAAGTCACGGTTCCGGCACTGAGGCCACTGGCGGGCCCATTGTGCCATTCCTGCTACCTAGTCATCCACGAAGCCGAGCCCTTCAATAAAGGCCACAACCTTTTTCAGTGGTGGCCTGCTTGTGTCCCCAGGAGCCATGACAGTGACTCCGAAGATTCGCCTGCGTAATTCAGCCCAGTGTGGACACTCTAAGAGAACATGAACTGACGTTTCATCAGTCATGCCGCAGCCCCTACATAGGGAACTTTCCTCTACTCCTAGATTGTAGAGGTGCTTCCTCATACAGCAGTGCCCTGTTAGGAGTCCTGCTATCTTCCTCAACCTACTCCTTTGTAGTGCAATAGCTGCCCCAGCGTGTCCATCAGTCCATCCCTTCAGTAGGAGTTTGGATTATCTAGGACCCTGCAGATAATTCCAATGAGCGAGGTGCTGGTTCCTCAGCCACTTCCTCGTCTCCTTGCGTATCGTTTGTTTTGTTAGGCCGAGGGTCGGGCCCGGGCCGCAGAAAGGAGCTGCCGCCCCTTCCGCAGCCAGTGCATCCGCCATTTCGTTGCCTTCAAAACCAGAGTGGGCCGGAATCCATTCTAGCCGCACTGCGTTCTGACTTGCAAGATCAGCAAGTCGTTCTCGACATTCGTCAGCAAGTCCCGAGTTGATGGTATATCCACTCAGGGCCTTAATTGCTGCCTGACTGTCGGTGTATATGGTTATGCGTCGATCCACATAACCTCTATCTGCTAACTTCCTTATTGTTTGGAATTTTGAACTCAAATACACTGGAATATGTAAAATTTTCCCCTGAATCGAATGCTGAAGACTAGAACGTTCTATCTATCATATTAGCCGAGTTATAAGTATCTCTTTTTGCTAGTTCATCTTTCCCATGGCTTGAAAGATACTCCCAAGCTTTCGGAGTGTTTGATTCCTATCCCATTCCTTTCTAATGCCATAGAGCATCTGTATCCTATGAAATATTATTCTTTCCAGGTCTGGTAAGGGCTATAGGATCTCATTCTTTTTTTAACTACACAAAGTGTCATAGAAGAGTTCTACAATTTAAAAAATTGTTCGTACATAATCCTGAGCATTGTTATTGTATTATTAAAGTTTTATTTTTCCTGCTGTACGTGGTAAACGTCAAATAAATGAATGTGTTCGGTACATTAGGTAATTAATTACCATAAAAACCTCTTCAACATTAATCCCTTGCCACTAACTGAAATTGAAAAATTGAAAAAGTACTTTTCATCGAATAACATGCCTCCCCGTATACTCTTCTCCCACTACCGTCCTTTATCTGTCAACAGTAACCCTCGTCGAGTTCAATTAGGGCCCGGGACCCTTTTTAAAACTTTCATAATCGATTAAATTCAATATTGTTCTGGTTGCATGGCAGTCGGTCGTTTCCCGCATACCCCACATCATTAAATTCTAGTAGGCAAAGTGCTTAATTATTATTTTTTTATTATTAATGATCATCGTCAGGTACGCTGCAAATGAGAATTTTATAATAAAAAGTATTCATCCATGTTTAAAGAGGTAAACAAGGCAATAATATTTTTTCCACCAGTTTAATATACAGCACAAACCACTTAAGAGCGAGTAATAGAACTATGATTTAATATACAGCACAGCACGTAAGAGAATCGCAAATTATTATTTCAAGTCTTTTCTTCTCCCTAAACTGAATTTGTCAATATACAGAATGTAATGACAACATATTTTATCATAAACTGCATCTACAATTGAAACAAACGTCCCCATTAAGTACCGGCACATTTTTTTCAATAATTGGTCCTTCGAGTCGGATATAATAATTGTCAAATCTTCGGTGAAAAATTAATTTCATTAGATCAAAATATAATTAATCATAAGAAAGTGGATATTCTAGAGAACATTGTCAATCAAAATGACACTCTGTTCCATCACTTCAATTTGTTGGAAAATATATGGTATGTGCCAACACAAAAACGAAAACTTATTTTCAATCAAAACATCTATGATCGATGGTTGAGAGTAATAGGAAGAAAATTGAAAATCAACATTCAGAATGAAACCTAGTTAACCTTTATATTCCTTCAATTTCCTTGGATATAAATTCGTATAAAACTTATTATATCCAGCTTGATAAAAGCCCGGCAAAAATAATAGAATCCTGTTCTTTTATCCACAAATTTGTTGTTAATAGATGAAAAAACAATTAGTACCATTGTTGACAGTAGTAGTGTTTTGGAGCCACAGAAGATAAGGTCTGGTAAGAATTGTGAGCCAAGTTTCCTTTTTTTTAAAGTAGCCGTCCCTTCGCCGGCACCACCTCAGCCTCCTGGGCTTATTGTGGATACTCCTAGTGTTCTGACTACAGCCTATTCAGCCAATCCGTTCCCTGTATTAGCTCATACAGGTTCTTTTGCTGGTTGGTTGTAGAAGTCTTATGGAGTCATTTGGGGTCTACCACACAGTTTCTGCCTCCTGTGGTCCAGCGTCTCACAGTTGCATAGTATAATGCAGAGCTGTTTCGGTATCCTTTTTGCATCTTCTGCATGTAGGGTTTCCGTTATACAGCCCCATTTTGAGGGAAAGTGTCCCGTAAGTAGCCCCGTTATGGTGCGTAGTTTGTTCCTGCTCATCGAAAGCAGTTCTTTCGCTACTTTTTCTGATGGTACTTTTATGAATTTCTTCCCATGTATTTGCTTGGACCTATTTCTTCCAGTGTTTATTGCAGTGCTCCGCAACCTTTCCTCATCTGAGGCACACCAAACTGCTCCCTAGAATTTCGTGGCACACCAAAATCTAAAATATATTTATAGCAGTGGCGTAGCTAGGTCGGGGGTCAGTTCACTCCATGTATACTAATTATTTATGGATGTCCAAACTACCTTAGTTTTTTTTATTGTTTTAAAATGTGAAGAAGCTCCTTTCAGATTTGGGGCATCAAAATTTTCACTCAGGACATAATACATATTTTTTTTTATTATTCAGATAGAATGAAAAATACAAATAGGTACATACATGAGAACTATACTAAATACTAGGTAGGACAGGTAGGTATACTAAATTTACTTCTGTTGACACGTCAATAGTAATAAATATTTTGACATGATGATGACTGATTAATGTGATACCTGCGCTTGCTTCGTTGAACACAAAAGTTTTATATTCGGCTCAATTTTAGACAGCGCAACTCTTATTTCTTGGTCAAGATCTTTTAAGCATGACCGTTTATCATTTTTAATTAATACAAGCGTTGAAAAACTTTGCTCACATAAATATGTTGTGGAAAACGGAAGTAGTGTGAAGATGGCCTTGTCGGAGATGCGTGGATATTCTGTCTTGATGGAAATCCAGAAAACATCTAACGGAACTTCGTCGAATTTAAGTTTTAGGGTCATATCATTACTTAATTCTGTGAACTCCTCTCGAGTTTGCAATGGCAGTGCTTCCGTGGAACTTATTGCATTGGTTGCGAAAGGATTTCGAATCCAATTGTATTGTTCCGTGTTGATAGAATGGAAATAGTATTCAAATTTTTGTTGAAGCATACTTAAATGTTGTTGGGCCAAATCCACAATCAACTGCTTGTTTTCGATAGTACTGTGCTACAATACGAATCTGATTCGTATTGTCTGAAAGAGCGGCACACCTCAAGTCGGCTTACGGCACACCAGTGTGCCGCGGCACACCGGTTGCGGAGCACTGGTTTATTGTGTTGTTCTTTTACCCACCCTTTTAACCATGACCTAGTTGAGCATCTGGGAATGCCCACAGCTGGTTCGGGTCCGTTCATCAGAGTCGACGATCCTGCTCTTACGAGTTCGTCAGCTTTTCCATTGCCAGCGATTCCTTTGTGACCTGGAACCCACTCCAGTGTTACACTGTTCCGAGTCGCCAGTCTTCTAAGTTCTTTACCTTAGAGCCAAGTTTCATCCAGAAGCCGTGGAATGACGACAGTATATGATGATCTTGGTCTGTTTTTCATTAACGATGACAATGTTGCCCATGAATTTGAACAGAAAGTTCCAACATTATCAGTCACATTATTTCGCAAGTCATGATAAACCTTCTTCTACTAGAAAGCAACGATATAGACCCCCCAGAACTTGAAGTTTTTAGCAACTTCTGATTGATAGATACGGCACCACAGCCTTTAGGCTTTTTGTGCTGTTTCTATGAAGATACCAGTAGTCCTTATCAGGCTCAACCTCTGGTCTTTTGCATAATTTCTATTCATACAGCTTTACAGATGGTATCAAGAAAATCCTCGACATAAATTTGACAAGTAAGGAAACCAGCGCGATTTTTTATATTGTCCCACCCTTCGTAACCTGGATTTATATCTTATTGTAAAATACCTCGTCCAAATGTTTATTCATAAAACGGGACTCCTTTTAAATATACAGCTGTTTAGAATTCAATTGACTCATTTGCAAACCAAATGTTCTTAATACAAATTTGAGGTGCACCTGTATATACCTAGTTGTCGCCAATTAGAAAAGGTTGTAGATCTCGACGATTTACATTGTTAAAATTTAAATACCATACGATTTTTTTACGTTTAGACAGTGTTGTATAGAAAATAGAAAGTGCGAGGTGGATGAACTATTAGATTGGGGGGATTCAAGGGAAGCTTTCTTTTGGACCGTTTTAGTCCACGGTTTTTTTATTCCATTGTGATGACAAATCGAAGTAAGAATTTAGTTTTATTGCTGTGAAGCATCCACGTATAGTCCAGAAAATGAAAGGACAAAGCTCCTGAAAAGTCCAGGGCCCATTTGGGCCCAATTTGTAGGTCACGGCAGGTGTTTTGAAACGAGGAAAAACTTAACGCGATTGAGTTTACGGAAGGGGGGAGAATGGCCCCTTAAACCCTGGAAAACGGGTTTCTCGCTAATATCTGTCTCAATATGCGAATAAGAGAATTTTTTTTCTGATAAAAAATGAAGATCGTCTTATTACCTACAGAAATGGTCCTTATCATTTTTTTCGAAAATTCGATAGTTATCGAGATAATGAGACCTAGAAGCTTCCTCATTTCAGTTGCTGATGCTCTGCCTGTAGGAATTCTGCTGTTTATGTAGGGGGCGGACCAATTGTTCCATAACTCGGCAAAAAATTGACATTTTCCGATGATTCCAAGTTCATCACAATGGGAAGACCCGTAGCTATCATTCCATGTGACTTGCAGCTCGTTCGTACTTGTCAAAAATATTTTAAAAGGCGGTCAAAGTTTTTTTCCACAAGACTTTGAGACTATTTCAAAGTAAAGACTTCAGCGACTTTTCAGGAGCTTTCGATATTCCATACAATGAATTGGGAGTGGTGACCATAATATGAGCAAAAAGACATCTTCCTTTATATGATTTTTAACATATGTTTTAATTCTTTCATAAAAGGGACTAAGAAGGACAAAAATAAAGTGATGTCGGAAAAAAAACACACCCCCAAAAAACCGAAAACAACTCGGCCTGCAAGTTTTGAAGATCGAATGGACAATTATGAAGACCGAGGCAAGGAGCTCATAGATATACTGAAGAAAGTAAGCAAGAACAAGACGAGATAAATATATGGTTGAACGCAAATGAAGTAAAAGTCACCAGAAGAGAAATGACGACAAGAAATGGCATCAGAGAAGCGAAAAGGATAAGAAGAAGGAATCGTAAATAGAAATATTAAGGAAAGTGATGGAGAAGATGGTACAATATGATGAAAAATATGCAAGAGGAGAATAAGAAGCCGGCCAGAGAGCGTCTGACGAAATAACCAAATGACCGGATTCTCCCGAACAACCAACCAACAATAAAGAATGCCCTTAAGTTTTAAACAAAAAGGTCAGCTACTCCAAACGTTAACCAAGAAAACAATGACGATCAATCCCCTTTCCCTCCAAGAACCAACAGATTTTGGATGAAATGACAAAACTGTTAGCCGAAGGTATCTAAAGAAAAAACGGGGAGGACCCAGCTAGGCGAAAGCTCGGCTGATCCATAGACAGATTTGTCAGGATTTCGAAAGAAAGAAAAGATTGGTCGGGGTCAAAGTCAATGAACTACGCGAGAGCAATATAGTCACCTTACTATGGATTCCAGGACACTCTGGAATAGAAGGAAATGAAATAGCAGATGAACTAGCAAAGAGGGAGACTGAAATACCTTGTTGGAAGCCTGAACCCTTTTACGAAATCAGCCTCAATGTAATATTGGAAGAAATAGGTAAAACCGAGAAAAAGAGAAGATCTGACCATTGGAAAGATCTAGTAGGACTTATACAATCAGATACTCTTCTGGGTGACTACAACCTGTTGAGATCAAATGAATGCATAAGTAAAAGAAAGACTGCGCTAAGAGTTTTAACAGGGATCCTAACGGGACATTGTCGCCTGAATGGGCACCTGAAAAAGTTCAAAATAGTGGAGAAAGAAGAATGCAGATTTTGTGGCATGGAAGAAGAAAACTCCATCAACATACTTTCCAACTAAAGCACTTCAGAATCCTAGAGCACAGCACCTGGGAGATTACTGTATAGAAGAGGAACGTTGAAGCCTGCAGACATCCTAAAATTCCTCTGGGAAATAGGACTAAAGGGGTAACTAGTTTCCGAGACTCTCCTCAGAAACTAAGTAGAAGTAAGGGGGCACAATAGATCTTTTAGGTCTCAGTGAATGTCACCCCAAAAATACAAACATACATGGTCAGGGTCACGCATGACGCTCAAGAGAGTGTGGTGCCATCGTATGAGAGGGAGGGGGTAGAGAGATTAGTAAAATTGCTTAGACAGTGTTTGAATATAAAATATTTTTCCAAAATTTGTGAATCTCGGATTATTCCATATTTTATATTAATAGTGTACCTTTTGCGAAGCCTGCTTTGCTATATCAACTCACAAAACAGCCGGCTGCAAAGTTTTGAAAAGATTTTTCTTCATTAAAGAGCAGGCCTTTTTAACGGCCATATTTCACATTTAGCCGCCTATCTCATAATCACGAGCCTCTATGCCCGTAATTTTCCTTGGTGTTGTTAAATTAACTGGAAAAAATATGTAACAAGTTGCTTTAACCATAAAAGGATTTAATATATGTACATATACGTCCAGTATGAATTATTATTGTACAAGAATGTGAAGACAAGACCATAAAAATAATATTAAGTAAACCCCAGATTTTTTTTTCAAATTTATCGACTGGAAATTTATCTAGAGCATGTGATGTGTACCTACTTTCAATGGAGGCTTTATATAGCAACTGGACTAATTTATTCATATGTTTAAATTGCCGCGAACTAGGCTAATTAGTAAAACATAAAAAATACGATTATACAGGGTGTCCCGTAAATAAGTACCGTAAATTAGAGGCATGATAGATCGTTGAGAAATATTTAAAATACTCAAATGCAACTTTTCTCTAACCTTCTTAGTTTGTGAGATACAGGCTGTTAAAATGTGCAGAAGAAATACACATTATATTTCATATTTTCTCGGGGGATGGAACTACATTAACATGGGTGTTTCAAAAATATTGTACAATAAAAATTCACGAGCCTCTCGTACCACTCCACTGGCTTATTAGAATTTGACTTAATTAATACTGTCAATGTGTTTTGAAGGGACAATAACCTACAAAAAAATTTAAATTTGTACTTTCATTCCCCGAGAAGATATGAAATAAAATGTTCATCTCTTCTGCACCTTTCAACAGCCTGTATCTCACAAAGTAAGAAGGTTAGAGAAAAGTTGCATTTGGGTATTTTAAATATTTCTCAACGATCTATCATGCCTCTAATTTACGAGATTTTTTACGGGACACCCTGTATATGTAAATATATGGTACTAGAGGAATAAGAAGTTGAAGCAGACCTTCAACTGTAAATCTTGGGGTTTCTGGTTAATAAACTATAAAACAACATATTAATATTGAAGGAAATGATAAAGTAGAAAGTTACCCGGCTTTTCAATCAACTTGTACTTCACTGTGGTTTAGCAAAGGGCAGGTACAGCTAGAGATTGATGAATAGATGTAGGAATGATACCGAAGGTTGAAGCAATCACTTTCAAGTTTTCAGCTGTAAATGTTAAGATTGGTAACAAATATATCCAAAAGCATTTAAGAAAATGAGAAACTAGAAAGTCCCAAAAACTTCTTGGTTCTGTACTTTATTGAGGTTTAACAAAAAGTGACTGGTGACAAATTTTTTATCAGTTTAGTATAATAGTGTGAAACCATTTGGAAAATATACGCTTTTAAAAACAGTCAGAGGATAATGGGACACTCTGTATTTCAATATCGGGGTGGCTACTACAACATTAAACATTTTTCTCCCCATCTACCTTCTGTTAAGATCATTATAATTCTTTGTAAAAAATGTTCAATTTGGAGGATTTATTTCTTTTACAAATTTGTGTTCTGTATTTTAATGAGTGAAAGTTTGTGTTTTTTGTTGGTTAGGTTTGTCACCTTTCTCTTTCTTTAACAAATAAAGAAGTTAGGAAATCTTATTTATGAACTCATTGAATTTTCTCTAACTAATTTGCATTTTAAAAGGGCTTAAATTCAGAGAGTGTTCGAGCTCTTCTCATTCTTGTTTTCGTATTTTTGGAAATTTTGAAATTTTCTACACTTCTAATACTTTGTTTGTGTCGCCATCAACGAGGTATTTTGGTAGCTTTAATGTTTCTTTTATAATTTCACGACGATATATTTTTGAAAAGTCTCAAGTAGGAATGGCAATTAGATGCTTTGAATTTTGAATGGAAAATGAGAGTTAAATGTGATCTGAGTTTTACGAAGAAAATTGTCACTTTTTATTAATAGTCCCCAATTTTGGAACTTCTCAGCAGCAAGGCAACTTTTCCGATATTGAGAATGTGAAAATAATCAAAGAAAAATCTAATATTTAAGACAATTTTGGTTTTATCTATCCTTCAAACGAAACATGAGGAATGCATCCTGAGAAATGCCTGTTTTGTATTCGCTAGATAAGCCTAGATTTAAACCCATTGGATTATTTATAAAAAATTTCATTTAATTTAATATATTTACCGTTTTTTTATTGTATTTTAAATAAACTTGTGTCAATCAAACACGTAGACGTAGATAAAGAATACAGGATGTATTTATATACCACAAACATTTAAGTAAATATCTCAAAATTACCTCATTGACCGTACATAATGGCTTTAAAATGGTTTATGATTAAGACACGAATACCAACCAGTTCCTCTACTTGTCAATGTTATCTTCAAAAACATTTCCTTCAGAGATAATGATAATTTGAATTTCGTGGAATCGGACAATTTTGGTAAACTTAGTCATTTCCTCTTCATTGCGGTATGTCGGTCAAATTGTCTAGAGTTTCAAGACGTAACATTTTTTTATATAATATTTTGTTTGAATTTTTTCAAAATGGGAGTGTAAAAGTAAATTAAAGTGACATTTTGAGACAAATCATCCAACTATGGCTGAAAAATCGCGTGATTTTTTTCAACGGAAATTACAAAATTTTATAAAAACAAAGAACGTGTTCACTCAGCAAGCCACAGTACCTAACAACGCATTGTTAGCATCTTTCAAGGTGGCATACAGGGTGGCAAAATGCAAAAAACCTCATACTATTGCAGAAGAGCTTATTCCACCGGCTGCTCTCGACATGGTGAATATTATGGTGGGAAAATCGGCTGGAAAATTCATTTCCAAAGTGCCATTATCTAACAATACTATTAGTCGAAGAATCCATGACATAGCTGAGGATCTCAATTGCCAATTAATAGAAAAAATCGAGGAAAAAATGCAAAGCAAGGAATTTGGTTTACAACTCGATGAGGCTACTGACAGTAATAATGATGCACATCTTATTTGCTACGGACGCTTTTTGGCTGATAATATTATTGTCGAAGATCTTTTATTCTGCAAAAGCATAACTGAGAGTGCGAAGGCCCAAGACTTGTTTGAAATTCTTGACAAGTTTATCGCAGAAAATGGTTTGGATTGGAAAAAGTGTATCGGTGTGTGTACTGATGGGGCTCGATCCATGTCTGGCAGGTATGGAGGTTTACAAGCGCTTATTCGTCAAAAAGCACCGAATGCTATGTGGATCCATTGCATCATCCATAGGGAAGCTCTTGCATCAAAGCCAATGAGCTCTAAACTGAACCAAGTGATAGAATGTGTCATTGGTGCAGTAAACTACATAAAAACTAGGCCTCTTGAGGCCAGACTTTTTAAAAAACTGTGCGTAGATATGGGAGCTGAACATACGGCCATGCTGTATTACTGCAATTCACGATGGCTTTCACGTGGAAATGTCTTATTTCGTGTGTTCGAATTACAAGAAGAAATTCGCACTTTTTTACAAGAAGAACGTCATGAAAACGCCAATTATTTTACTGAACCAGATTTTTTGATAAAACTAGCGTACTTGTGCGATATATTTGAGAAGCTGAATAATTTGAATCTTTCTTTGCAAGGCAACAACACGCACATTCTGAAACTATCGGAGAAAATTGTGGCGTTTAGGAAGAAACTACAGTTGTGGATAAAAAAATGAATGAAGGCAGCGGTCAAGATTGCTTCCCGCAATTGTATAAATATGCGGCATCTAATGAACTGGTTGTCTCACAAGACCTGATGGCCCTTTTCACGGAACACCTATCGGAGCTCACCGAATGGTTTTCAAAATACTTTCCAGAAAATGATTTCGAAAAATTTGCGTGGATCCAAGATCCTTTCCGTGCCCAAGCTCCGCCAGAATTCACAACAGAAGAACAAGAGAGTCTCATTGAACTCTCTTGCGACAACAGCCTAAAAACTAGGTTCACCAGTTCCGATTTGGTGGAGTTTTGGTTATCAATTCAAAATGAATATCAAAATTTAACTTCAAAAGCATTAAAAGTTTTTATTCCGTTTGCCACATCGTATTTATGTGAAGCTGGATTTTCAGCTGTAGCGGTAATAAAGAACAAATATCGCTCAAAGATCAATGTGGAGCAAGAAATGAGAGTAGCAGTGTCCAGTCTTATTCCCCGTTTTGAAAAACTGTGCGGAAATCATCAAGCCCATCCGTCACATTGATTTGACGTAACTTATCGCATTTTATTTTTTTCTTATGTTCTATTTGTTGTTCCCTGTTCTAACTCCGAATTTTTATAAATTAATAAAACTCAATTTCACATTGTGAATGTTTTTTTAATTTTTGTGTCTATCTACCTAACTACTATTATTGTAGGTACCTATTCTTTTCAAAAATATTATATATATATTTATACGGCCGCAGGGCGCCGTGACAAAATACTAAACTCGTAAGTGCGCCGCGGGCTGAAAAAGTTTGGGAACCCCTGGCTTATACAATCAAAAACTCTTCTGGGTGACTACACCCTGTTGAGATCAAATGAATGCATAAGTCAAAGTAAAACTACGCTAAGAGTTTCAACAGGGATCCTAACGGGACATTGTCGCCTGAATGGGCATCTTAAAAAGGCTCAAAATAGTGGAGGAAGAAGAATGCAGATTTTGTGGCATGGAAGAAGAAACCTCTATCCACATACTTTCCAACTGCACAGCACTTCAGAATCCTAGAGCACAGCACCTGGGAGATTACTGGATAGAAGAGGAACATTTACCTAAGTTGAAGCCTGCAGACATCCTAAAATTCCTCCGGGAAATAGGACTAAAGGAGCTACTAGTTTCTCTGAGACTTCCCTCAGAAACTAAGTAGAAGTAAGGGGGAACAATAGATCTTTTAGCTCTCAGTGAATGTCACTCCAAAATACATACATATCTACAATATTCGATAAACTTCTGGTTGTTAAAATTTAAAATATTATTGTATTCCAATACTCTATGTACTTTTTGAATTAAAATATAAAAACGGTTAAAATTTAACTAATTTTTCAACTTTAAATGCCTACAGCTCACAAAGAAAACGAAAGAATTTATGAAAAAATGTATATGAAGTATTTATTTCAATTTTCGGCCTTCCTATCATTTCCCAAGTTTTTGATTCGAAGTCCTAGGAAACTGTATAAGAAGCTGGGGTGTATTTCGATATTTGTACTGTAAAATTTTTGAAGGAAGACGAGCAACTTTATTTGGCAAAAAAAAAGAAAAAAGTTTGTATTTTATGGCCTTCTTAAACTAAATGGAACTCTTCCTTTTAGCCTCAAGAGATCGGACAAAATCCAAATTTAAAAAAATGCTAGTATGTTTTTTCTTTTATCTTATTGTACATCCACTGAACTCAAAATAGTTTAAAATATTCTCAGTTATCGATAAAAAGTTTTTTTCTTAATTCTCCGTCTTTTCTGTATAAAAATAATCAGTCTAGTTCGAGTGTACACTCAAAGATTCTAACGAGTTTGTCATCTCAACTCAAACTCTCGGTATGTATGGATTTGCTGAATCAGTGCTACGATCAAAAACGAATAATTAGTTGTTCTAGGGATAACTTTTATGAAAAACTTTTCCCTGTGGATACGAAAAATTGTCTTCTTTATACTTCCTTCTTGAAACTTTTTTCCAGTGTAATTATAATTAGGGAATTTGTTCTTGCTATAGCCGTTATTTAACGTCCTAAGTCTCGGGAATACGCGACAAGCTTTAATTAACCAGTAACGTTGTTATTTTTAACAAATGAGCGAGTTTTATAGAGGAATAGATCAAATATAATTTTTAGCGGAAAAAATTTAGGAAAAATTCAAATAAAAAAAAAATCTTAATACCGCATATCCCACCACTTATTATTGTTACATTTGACATTTGATGTCACATAATAATAAAAAATATAAATATAAACATCTTATTATCTACAAAAGTGGTTCCTATCATTTTTTTCGAAAATTCGTTAGTTATCGAGATAATGAGACCTAAAAGTCTCCTCATTTCAGCTGCTGATGCTCTGCCTGTAGGAATTCTGCTGTCTATGCATCAACTTGTAAGCGGGAGGACGAATTGTTCCATAACTCGGCAAAAAATTGACATTTCTCGATGATTCAAAGTTCATCGAAATGGGAAGACCCGTAGCTATCATTCCATGTGATTTGCTGCTCGTTCGTACTTGACAAAAATATTTTAAAATGCGGTCAAAGTTTTTTTCCACAAGACTATTTCATTAATTTGTTCATATTTTTTTGAAAAATAGTTTTTAATCCCTATTTTTTTCTTCATAATGGAACCTTAGGAGATCTTGAATGATATCAGAATTTTTTTTTATATTTTCCTTGCGAATTGATAAAAAATTTATTTGTTCATTTATTTATTTGGAAAAAAGTCCGGTTTTTACCGGTGTGATCAATTTCCCAGATTTCTGGAAAATGATTGGATTTTATTAAAAGTCCAAAAGTGCATTCCAAAACTAGACACTCTAAGCTTTAAAATGATGTGCATTGAAAAGCAATATATAGGATGATAAGTTTTTATTGCACTTGTTCCACAGATTGTACAGAACTCCGAAAACGGCTGAAAAATGTGAATGAACAAATCAATTTTTTATCAAAACGCAAGAAAGATATTGAAAAAAAATCTCTGAGATCATTCAAACCTCCTAAGGTTCCATTATTAAAAAAAATTGGGAAAAAAGACTATTTTTCAAAAAAAAATATGAACAAATCAATGAAATAGTCTCAAAATCTTGTGAAAAAAAACTTTGGCCGCTTTTTTATAGTATATTACGTAACGTGTGCGGAAAGTGACATTTTTCACA
>CAJUYI010002923.1:6033-27070 GCA_910591695.1 Galerucella pusilla | reverse complement strand
ATGAATGATTTATTACTCCTCGTACTTTCTGTACAGACTATAAATTTTATCCAACATTTGGTTATTTTATTTATTTATTTTACTTATTTATTGACCAGTTGGGTTGAAAATTATTTAATTAAAATATTTTTTACTTGGCTATTGAAATATTTTTTAAAATAAAATACACATTAATATAAAATAAACAAAGTTTTAAGTCAAAAAAATATTAATTAAAAAAAAACGCATGTGTGTTATGAGTAAGGCCGTGATAACATTCCTAAAGGTTCGGCCAAAAAGCCGCAAGTTGCAAGTTGAAAAAAAATATGACCGATTTTTCAAAAATGTTAGATTTTTTCTAAAGGTGCAAGTGACGGCGGGTTAAGTGACATACAAGAAGATTAGAAGTTCACAGATAATTTTTAGTAATCCTAATCAAACATTAAATGAACTAGTGAATTATTTATGATACATAGTATTATATAATCTAGTCAACAAGAAGTTCACAGATAATTTTTAGTAATCCTAATCAAACATTAAATGAACTAGTGAATTATTTATGATACATAGTATTATATAATCTAGTCAACAAGTGCCTTTTTGGCCAACTTTTTTCAGCAGTCTCCGAAAATTATGATCGAGGTGTCATTCGATTCGGGATGGCATCTAGATGATTTTTGAAAAAAATGAAGTTTAGGTATAGGAAAGTATACATGAATTTGTCTTATTTTTCACACCTGAATGCATTAAAATAGAAATAACCGGGTGGTTCTATTTAAAAAAAATAAAGAAATTTTATACTTATGAAGTTAAACTTTGAACTCTTTCTATACACACCCTGTATAAAATGAAAAATTTTTCAACACATATTCAAATAGGTCTGACCTTGCTAAAAGCAACCGAACAGAAACCATTTTCATATATTTAAGGGTATCCTCTTAAAAAAATAATTTGTAAGGGTATGCAACAGTCAAAATTTTTACAAAAAAATTAATAACTCAAAAAATATGTATTTTTCGAAAAAAGTTTTCAGACAAAAGTATACTAAAATTTTACGTAGATTTCAAAAATGTATTAATATACAGGGTGTTCCATTTAAAATAACAAACTTACAATCAACTTCCGGTAGAACCGGAAGTCTGCCATCTTTAAAAATATTTTAGCTAAAAAGATCGCATCCGAAAACCGAAACGTAGAAATTTTCATGATTTTACTATAAGTATTTTGCCATATACCAGTGGCGGATCTAGAATTTTATTTTGGGGGGGCTGAACGGGGGGAAATTTTGTGAAAGGACTTTCATGTAATGAAGCGACCAAAACAGTAGCTTAATGTTGTTTCAGATCAAAGGTTTTCAGGATGTTTTGTTTACTAATTTACTAATGAAATACATTAAAGTTAATAAAAGGCAGATTAAAAATGCGAAAAGGGTGTTGGGGGGGGCTTCAGCCCGAAAGCCCCCCCGTAGATCCGCCACTGCCTTATACAGATAGTTTTAACTCGTCGTGGGACACACTGTATAAATCAAGTTTAATACAGTGTCTTTATATCAAGAAGTTAATAGTAATTAGCCATATTTAAATAAATAATATTACTTTGAAAACAACCTGTATAAAAGAATTGATTCACTCAAACGGTTGGTGATAAGAATAAATTTTTGAAATATAGTATTTTGTAACAAATCACTCATCATATTTTACTACAAAATAAATAAGTTAACATGGTAGATTAACTGGGTAAAAACCACATCATATTTCCCCAAGCTTCCAATTAGTAATATCATCATTTACACAACGATATCATAGTGCACTTCCTGAAGCCGGAGAGTATAGATCAACAGTCGTGAATAATTTTGTTGATTTTAAATGGTTTTACATTTAAATTAAAGTTTGCTAAATTTCCAATTAAACGCATAATATCACAACATTGGTTTTGAAGTAGGTATACTGAGTTCGGCAAAAGTCCGTGACCGGTCAAATATCGAAGTAAATATAAATTTTGTGAAAAATCTTTTTATACCACAAATTTT
Source organism: Galerucella pusilla (assembly GCA_910591695.1). NCBI lineage: Eukaryota > Metazoa > Arthropoda > Insecta > Coleoptera > Chrysomelidae > Galerucella > Galerucella pusilla. Next base: position 25,062 of record CAJUYI010002923.1, on the reverse strand, counting down.
ACTCCAACTTACTATAATTTGAAAATATTTTGAAATATACAGGGTGTTCCAATAAAGTGTGTGGCGTTCAAAGTTATATTTTTTCTTATGGAACATCCTATATTTTATTGCATTTTCTGATTGCCCCTAAAAAATATGATACTCCTTCATAATGGTTCCCTATACCTAAATACAGAGGGTTCAGAGTTATGCTGACTTTTTTAAAAATGTGAACATTTCGAAAAAAATTAATAACTCAGTGATAAAACAAATTCTAGCAAACTTTCTCTTACATCGGAATAGTTGGACATTCGTTGAATGTATTCCACGATTGAGTACTAAATATCTCTTTACAGGGTGTTCAGAATTTTCAGTTTCATTATTAGATCATTCAATGTGCAGTATCGGGCTTATTTTAAATGGAACCCTGTATTTTAATAATTCATCCTATTCAAAAAAATTTCGTCTTTCGAATGGTATAAAAGTGTCCTATACCTAGGTATTATACTTTTCGTGCAATTTACAATTTTCTTAAATTTTATGCTAAATCCATTTTAAAACATCTGCAATTCTCTCTATATTTCAAACTAATTATCTTGGCATAGTTGTTTAGAGAAACTAAATAGATCACGTTGTAAGCCTCCAGTAAATATAGGGTTTTGATCCTATACCGAGTGGTTAAAAAGATATAGCCACTCTCACAGAAAAATCACTATCCACTTAAGACATTTTATGAAACTGAAAATTCTGAACACCCTGTTAAGAGATATTTGGTACTCAATCGTGGAATACATTCAACGAATGTCCAATTATTCCGATGTAAGAGAAAATTTGCTAGAATTTGTTATATCAATGAGTTATTAATTTTTTTCGAAATGTCACATTTTTTAAAAAGTCAGCATAACCCGGAACCCTCTGTATTTGGGTATAGGGAACCATTACGAAGGAGTATTATATTTTAGGGGCAATCAGAAAATGCAATAAAATATAGGGTGTTCCATAGGAAAAAATATAACTTTGATACGCCACACTTTATTGGAACACACTGTGTATTTCAAAATAGTTTCAAATTATAGTAAGTTGGAGTAAAATTTGTGGTATAAAAAGATTTTTCACAAAATTTATATTTTCTTCGATATTTTTCCGGTCCCGGACTTTTGCCGAACTCTGTATATATACATCATGAATTTTGGCAACAATGTTACCATGTACTGGGTGAGCAGAAACATTGTTTAGAAAAAAAAATTCTATAACAATAGAGATCTTGGAAAAAGCCTGGAAATTATTGACAGACTTGTAGAAGCCTAGATTGTTAGATTTATAAAATTTACAAAATTTTTTTCCCTTTCTTTACAGTTTTCTAAAAAAATATTGTATTTACCTTCGAGTAGGTAATAAAATACGTGATAGTTCCTTTCATAACGCCCTTGCGAGCATATTCTAGATTTTTCCAAAAGGTACTTTTGAACGACAGCGCCATGGACCATCCCATTTTCTTTATAGTTGACTTGAATGAATTTTCCAAATCGACTGAAACAAAAAACGTGAACAATTAACTAACCTAAATTTTCATATGTAAAAAAACGTATTATTCTGACATTTCAATTAACATCTGAATCCCACCAACACGTCATTCTTGTGTCGGATGCAAATTGTTAATAGAAACACCAACACCGAATATTTAACATGAAACTTCGTTTGTTTTTGCGGAAAACCACAGGTGGTGAACAAAAGGTTTATCGCCTACTACCTAACAGTTCTCTCGCTAATTCAAAACACTGTTCCTTTGAAAAATCAATAGGCAGCGACGTACACATCATTTAAAATAATATTTTTGGAACTTTAGTTCTTTACGTCAGGTTAGGTTTGAGCGACCAGGGGTCGCGACGCAAAAGATCTGACCGTTACGTTATGTTACGTTGCTTCGTTATGTGCCTTACTTGCTGTGTGTGCTCTCTCCTGAGTCTCCCCCTCGTTTACGAATCTACGATTCAGATGCTTCGGCCGGGAATCGAACCCGGGCCGCCCGCGTGGAAGGCGAGCATTCTACCACTGAACCACCGATGCTACATTAAAATTATATGCAAAGCTAGTATTCGCAGTGCTGGTGATCTACTTGAATTTGTTCGGATAAATTTTTACTATTATTTGCATAATTTTTTAGCGCGATTGATCTTTTTTGTTTATTTACAGTATCGGTTGTCAGGACGGTAGGTTGTGTTTACTAAGTTTAACACGTCGGTAAGTGATTTACTTACCGTTCAGACGTCGAAAGTAATAAATTAAAAACAATTTCACCAAAATGCAAAATATATTTTAAACTGATCGAGAAGTATAAATGTCACCTTTGACATTTCGTTCATTTCTAAGAAATTTAAATTATTTTATTCGGAATTTATTTCAATACGATCACGCAAAAAATGGTGTAAGCATCTCGAAGGTTAAGGGTAATTACAACGTTTGCATGTAGATTCCTCTCCTAAAATTGGACAAAATGATAGGAGGATTAAGGGGTCTAGCACATTTACTTTTCGAAATACAGGGTGTTGAAATTTTGAAAACTTGAATGTTTTAATTCGATAACTTTAAAATGGATGGATAAATTGATTTGACATTTGGCAGCTTGTTTTTAAATGTAAAAGGGCATATTTTGATAGAAATAGTAGTTTGTGCAACTAGTGTGGATATGATGGCCATATCGCACGAGGACGAAGTTTGAGCATGACGCCGTAGGCGGAGTGCTCAATCGTTCAAGTGCGATATGGACAATCCACACGAGTCGAACTACATATTTTTTTACGATCCACTTAAGAAAAAATCTAGAAAATGAAAATTTTTGTAAACTGTAATATAACTTCAAATTAAAAATTTAACAATTCAATTTTATGTTTCCACTAATTTTTTTTTTGTGGTAAACGTACACTTCTTGAATGTCCAATTTGTATAATGCTACGGTTTCCCCTTTTAAATATACGATGCTGCAGTTATAAGTAGATGTTGCCAGTCGGACTCCCTCATGAAGGGTACCGTACCATTATCTATAATAATGAATATTCTGCTAAATATTTCAAACGTCTGCCTGTTGTCGTTATTAATATCAAGCAGTATAATTATTTAAAAATAAAATTAACAATTAAAAAAACTTCTTCCCGGGGAATCGAACCCGGGTCTACCGCGTGAGAGTCTGGTGTCAGATGTATTACATAATTTTATGAAATCTGAGGTCCTTAAATACCCATTTTATTCTGTTTTAAGTATTTGTTGTTAATTTGTACGGATTATTTCATATAATATTTTGGCATTTTCGCAACTTGTATCATAAATAACTATTGTGCCAATCAACTTAATGATAAGATTTTTATTTTTATTTATAATTAATACTACTGTAAATTTTTGTTAAATGAAGTTTCAGTTTTCAAGAGTAAAATAAATTCTTACATTAATATGTGTATTTATTTATTGAATCAAAAAATGTTTGCTTAAAAGGAACTAAAGTTCCTACCGTGTGTCCAGCGACACGTTCTACCTTTTTTTTTTAAATACTATGAAGTATTAATCATAATTATTACTCCATAAGCCGGTTTTACAGCTCGCAATTCTTCCTGATAACAATTTGACCTTGCAAGGTCTTGCCTGCAACTAGTGACCTTGGTACCAAAAAGTAAGGTTGTAAGCTAGTGTTTCTATCTAAATATAATACTTATTAGGTCACATCATCTTCCATCTGGTCCAGGAACTTTTGCATTCGCAGTTAAGACCCAGCTGTTCAATCATTATAAACAAAAAATAAATTTCAAGGTTACAAAATTGTATTAAGAATAACTAATTCATCACCCTGTATGTTATTGGAACATTTATATTGCGGGTAGTAGCGTTCCCAATAACATTATTTTTATAATTATTAATAAATATAGGATAAAAAATGTAACGCCAATGTTCTCCTAACCATCTGACAAATGGGAAATGAATCTTACCCACACAAAACTAATGTAACGATTTATTAAAAGTGATTCTAAAACATTGTAACAATCATCACTTTGCATAGAGGATGTAAATATTATATAGGGTGACGAAGCAAGACGATTGCAGCATGTATTTTAACTTACATAGTTCTGTATTAAAAGCAATTTATTTTGAACCTATATTCTTAATTTTTTGAAGATGGGCGTTTTTAGAATAACATCTGTGCCAGTATGAGATATAATAATCTGATTATTGTTAAAAGACTGTAAGTAGGTACCTATATCCGAGGGTATGTCCATTATGCCGTTGACTGCATTTTTAGGGACGGCAGAAATATAAAATTAAATTTTCTCGTATATAAATTAAGGAATGAATAATAAACTATAAAAATGTATCATTCTATTACTGACAATTATAATAAAGATGCCGATATATTTAAATATGAATATGGTACAGTTTGATCTAATTTTAAAAATTACTATATCAGTGAAGCCATGTGCAAAATTTTATTATTATCATTTTGATACATATCCAAAAAGTGTAGGCAAAGTGATAATAAAAATAATAAACACATTAGATAATTTATTATAACAAGGCAAGCCAGATTATGTTAAGTTTAATTGGTGGTTAAGAATTAAAAAATAGTAAGTAATAATGGAACCGCTAAATGCGGTCTGAAAATATATCAAAATAACCATCCTGTGGGATGATCAACTATAAAATTCTCAACATAAAATAATCAAAATGCTTTCAAGTTTTTTAAAAAAGCAAACAATAATAATATTTAGTTGACAGTTGAAATATAGGATATTTAAAAATAACGCACTTGAGTTGAGCCGTTGATTGAGAACTATCAACATTTGTATATATAGAATATAAATAACTTTTTAATTTAAACAATATTTACGAAAATATTTTTATTGGCAATAGTATAAGGCAAGCTTAACACAAATCAATTGTATGTTCTTCCACTCCCACATGTTTAATAATGGATATTCAAAACTATACCCTATTGGATTCCACCAAGGGCGTAGGTAAATTGCGCACAGTGCTCAAGAAGTTTCCCAAATTTGGGAAGGGTTCGTCAGGTAGTTGCAGCCAGGAGCAAATATTACTCCAGGGGATTAAGTCTCTGTATAGGTAAATTGCGCACAGCGGTCAAATTGTATCCTTAATCCATAAAAATATCAGAAAATAAGAAATAGAAAATTAAATAAAAACAAGAAAACCCAGGCCCAAACCCGTTGATCGAAGTGTAAATGCAAAAACTAAATTGATATATGTACCTACGCCTCAAATTGTTATCGTAAAGTCATTGGGGGATAATCCTTTGAATCTCTGGTAACTTTTAAAATTCGTGGAATCGGTAGAAAGTTGTATGCCATTTACCTAGACCCTCTTTAGGGTCACTTGTGCGCAATTTACCTATGAAAAAGAAACATTTTGGGTATACCTGGCTAGAAACTGACCGCTGTGCGCAATTTACCAACCCCGTCCACCAAAACTCCCTACAAATCTCCAAGTTACTTTCCTTTTTGACTAGCTGTAAATGATCATTTGGATTAAACAAAATTAGAGGAATTTACTTTCGTAATTTCTAAATGCGGTCGTAAAAATTCGGAGTTAAATATCTATATTTGTGAAATAGACTATACGTTTTTTGTTGTTTTATGTTTCACCCTGTAAAAATGAAATTATACGTCAATTTCTGCAGAATCCTTGTTAAAAAATTACATTACGGTAATCAATTACATTATTCTTTTAATTTTAACAAGCAATTATAAAAGAAAACCGTTATATAGATTGTAAGTATATCAAGATACGATATCTTTAAGAAAAAAAAATATATACATTACGATGAATCATTTTTATTTATAAACGAGAACAAATAGATACCTACTTACAACTCAATTTGTAATATGAGTACCAGGTAATTTATCTATCTCTATAATATTACTATCAAGTCATTATAAGATTTTAACTATTTCAGATCAATAGGAATCTACCATGTTCAAAATTATACCTATCAGTGGTGATTTCTTTAGAATTTAATGTACAAGTGGAATCCAAAAAGAAGTGAGCAGCAACTTTCTTATTTTAAATCACTCTGTATATTATGAATTTTTAGAATTCTAACAAGAAAATTAAAGCTACTTTGTGTGAAATAGCCTATAGCTAATTAACAATAAATTTAACTTTAATAAAAACGTGTAGAGATATCATAGAAAACATTTATTAGCGAGGAAAACACTTTTGAAGCATAACATACAAAACCACAGGCTCACAGGCATAAGCGAGAGAACTGCAGATATAATATTATACAAAGGTATCTTGGATATGGCCATATAATATGTCAGACAATAAGAAGACCCATGAGGAAAACACTACAGACAGCAGAGACAAAAACCATAGGAGCCATCATAAAAATAAGACATCTATCAAACCCATAGGCGTGCCTACAGGGGAGGTAGGGTGGAGCATGGCCCCAATTCCTCAAAATATCAGTATATTAAAAACATTTTATAATTTTTAAATTTAAACGTTTTTCATTCTTAAAATGAACTGCGAGAAATTGAAGGGCGACAATATGCAAAAGCAATGTTTCGGCAGGCACAGCTCTTTGTTTTTTCATCAAAAGATTCAGATTTGATATTTGCTCCCCTCCCTAATAAAAAAGTCTGCGCACGCCTATGATCAAACCCCCCCACAATCCATCAAACAAACTCCTATACCAAATCAAAAAAGGTACAGCTAATAAAATGGTATAGAAACCTTGTACCTATGTTGAATTTTGCCTAGAAATTATTACTTTATTTGTGAGTACCAATCCTAAAATAAATTTTTAGCAGTACACCACTGCATTTGAAATAGTCAAAAGGATGATACATAGCAAACAATAGTAACAGTGTATTTGCGGGTATGATTATTGATTGTAATATAATTTTTAGTTAATTTAATCAAATATAGGAATAGTAAATCAGTTTATGAATTAATCGAGGTGTGCAACAGCATTTTTTCTTATGATTCATTGAATTCTTCGAATTATAGCATCCATTACATAGTACTATACTATTAAAATCAGTGAGTACAACACTATTAGAGTAAATAAGAAATAAATATCAATATATAGGGTGGACAAATCAATTAGTATTGGTATAGTTTGAGCAATAATTGATATAATAATTTAAGAGGTTCTGATATAAGTAAAGTTCCTTAAAGCAAAGACTGAACTTATGAACGAAGTAGACTATATTAACATTTACAAGATCCCACAACTTTGAAGGATTTTGCTTAATATCATTTCAATTAATTCAACAAAATTTTTGTAGCTCTGATCAATATCCCTTTCAATTTTAGTTTCAAGATGCTTACATTCATTTATAAAAGAAGCAAATCAGCAAAAGCAAAGCAAAAACTCTATTAGAGTAAATAAGAAATGAATATCAATATCGAGATCAATATATAGGGTAAAAAAATCAATTAATATTGGTGTAGTTTGAGCAATTGATATAATAATTTAAGAGGTGTCTGGTATAAGTAAAATGCCATAAAGCAAAGACTGAACTTATGAACTAAGTAGACTATTTTAACATTAACAAGATCCCACAACTTTGAAGGATTTTGCTTAATATCATTTTCAATTAATTCAACATAATTTTTAAAGCTCTGATCAATATCCCTTTCAATTTTAGTTTCAGGATGCTTACATTCATTTATAAAAGAAGTAGATCATTATAATTTTCATATAAAAGTTCAAAAAAATATCAAGTATTTGAAGACATGTCAGCTAACATTATTTTTAAAAACTTGACAATACCGTATGTTAAGGAAAGAAAGAATTAAGAAAATTGGTAATCAATTCAATATTCGAACTAGCTTCAAATCAAACAATAAGTTGAGATCTATACTAACAAAAACAAAACCAAAAAATGAAGAACAATCTTCAAAAAATTGCATATATCAGATATCTTGTGAATGCGACAAATTCTATTTAGGTGAAACATCTAGACCATTGAAAGTCTGAATAAGCGAACATAAAAAATATATCAAAGATAGGGAGTTCTTTAAGTCAGGTAGGTATTTGTAAACAAGCTTGGGAAGAGGGGCATAAAATTCAATGGGATTCGACAAAAATAATATTGAAAGAGCCCAATAATAGAAGACAAAAAATCAAAGAAAGTGCTTTAATACAACTAAATGCAGATAAATGTGTAGCTAGTATTTCAACCGAATGTAGTCAAATTTGGTTACCAATGTTAGAAAGAGAAATTTCCAATAATCAATTACCTGCGTTATCAGGATAGCATCATAAGTTTTTATCCAGGTTTTCTTATGATTTATCATTGGAATAGTTGTTAATCAATACACACTTCAATACACAAAATCACAAAACTGAGTGATACATATTTTAAAAACAAAAATAATCATACACAAAAAAGTAACAACAAACGCGTTTTATTAACAACATTTCCAAAATAAGCGAAAAAAAGCGCTAACCCAAAAAAACCGTTCCTGGAACGTCCACTTCACTGGATTCCATTTCTAGTAGACTATCATATCCTTAGAATGTCATAAAATAAAATATTTTATTTCACATTTTACCAGAGATGTAATCTACTATGAATGGACCTTAATAAAATTTGACAACAAACTTTTGTAGTCATGAACTTCGAAATATTATTGATTGTCTAGTTGTCATATTTTTTTCGTTGTGTCAGATAGGTACCAAAAATTATTTTATTACTAGTTAATCTTGACAACGGTAGCTGGAACGCTACCGAAACGTCGAAATAAAAAATAAAAAACATTATTGTGGTTTGATTCCCAAAAAATAAGAGAAAAAATAATAAATAATGCCACAAGGAACTTACAGAAGATATGTCCACTTACCTTGAATTATTATTGTGAGCAGTCTTGGCGTTTCCAAACGCTTCTAAAACTGGTCCGGCACTCAAAATAGTCTGTTCAACTCCACTACCGTGTGTTCCCTTTTGACTTAATGCCGTCAAGTGATGTAACAAAAAATTAGTACTTTCCGTCTTTCCCGAACCACTTTCACCACTAATAACTATACACTGATTTTTTCTGTCTTTTAACATACAATGATAAGCTGTATCCGCGACCGCGAAGATATGCGGGGGCAGATTCGGCCCTAATCGTCTATTTTGATAAAGTTTCACATACTTTGGATTGTATATTGGATAGAATTTAAACGGGTTTAAAGCTATTAAAATGGATCCCACGTAAGTGTATATGTGTCCCGCTACAAATCTCGCTCTTAAATTATCAAGCAATGTTTGTTCATTAAGATCGGGCAGTTGACACAAATCGGGATATTCCCTATCTTTTGGCTGGTACAGGAATCTATGAAAATAATCTTTTATAAGTTGAGGGTCCATCACAAATTGATCTCTCCAAACGTAATCGTTCACTTTTTCTCTTAAATAAAATCTGTATGAAGATTGATCCGGTCTATGTTTTGGCCATAGCATCATAAGTTGCACGGGACTTTCATGAGGTGAAAGGCTTCTTTCCTTACATTCTTGTCCAAAATCATCCCCTATTACTTCGGCTAGTTCATATGAAGCATTATCGTGCATTAGAGATAGCCTTTCAACAATGCAAGAGACTATCTCTTCGGAAGTTGTTTGCTTACTGGCTTCAACTGATAAGGCTTCATAGAGTGCTGAGAGGGCACCTACGTAGACCTGGACGATATATCGGTTATTTTCTGTGCTATGCATCATGATTGGTTAATAGATACTGTAGGGAAAATGGTTTGATATTTAGTACACATCTTTAGGGGGCTTCAGTTTCTTCGATAAAACTGTAGTTTTTTTAATGGTTTGGACTTCATGATTCCTCCAGGTTCATTCATCCTGGAAATAAAGAGAATACATACAGTTTAGAAATAATATATAAAAAAAATAAACATTTAACACCAACAATTCTCAGTTAAAAGTTTTAACATTTTAAATAATGCACATACATATTTTCCAAAATTTATACTTAGGTGACATGTTTAACTTCTTCAAAATAGTCATTAATATTGTATAGACCCATATCCTTCAACATCTTTTTATTTTGGTTTTAAATATTTTTGTAGGCAAGTTTTGAATTTTTTATCAGAGAGTGCATTAAAGAATCGAATACCTAGACCCTGGTACTTGTTTATTTTTACTCTTGCTGGGACAATTTGATGTTTTCCCTAGTATCATGATTATGTATGTCTGCATGACTTGTGAAGTGATTTCTATTATTTTTCTCATAATTGAAATTTTCATTAACAATTAAGGAGAACAAACTCATAATTTGAAGCTGTTTAAATATCTTTTTACAAGGTTCATGATATTTTGCATGTATAATGGAGCGTACAGCTGCTTTTTGTAAGACAAATACTCTTTGTAGTAAGCCGTGACTGGCATTGCCCCACACTAGAATACCATACAGAAGATTAGAATGAAAAAGTCCATAATAAGCAGTTATTGCAGCTTCTGTGTTAACTATATTTGATATTCTACGTAGGGCATATTATTAGGAATATCAGCAACTTGACTATCATTTGTGATACCCTGAACAAAATAATCATTGAATAAATCTAGATCAATGTCCAATTTCTCACAGATGTCGACCTGCTTCATATATTATATAGTTTAAAAAGTAGAATTGGTTCTAGTTTTAAAACACCTTGTAGAGTGCAGCATCTGCAACAGGGAGTAGCACTAAGAGGAATTATTTTTGTTGGTCCAATTTCTTCTCATTTTGAGGAAATCTCTAGAATTTAGTGACATTCAATTTATAGTAGGTGTTTACAATAAAACAACCTTTATTATTGCACTTATTTCTTAATTAATAATAAGATAGGAAACAATTTATTAGATGTTACACATTGTTTATTGATAGGTAGTTATCAAAGATAAGTTGCTTGACCTCCATAATTGTTTAATAGGAACATTGTTAGAAATGCAATAGTTGAGTAAGCAGGGAATTAATCTTTACAATATATTGATGTTCACTTATGATAAACAATAATTTAATTTGTAGCACAATTTATTTTGAACAAGAAAATTATTTTGCTGAGTAAGGTGATATTTTCTATAGGTTATTTTCGAGAAATTTATTTGCAAACATATAATTGTTTTAGAATACAGCAGAGAACTCAGAGAAGGCTGTGTTTTCAGGTTTAACTTAAAGGTTAGGTGAAGTATCCTATCCTGCTTTTTATGAAAATATCTGAAATGAAAACATTAAAAGACAAACCTCCAAAAGTTCCAATAGGTTTCTCACATTTATTAATCATCATTCCCGTCACTTTGATTGAGTCACAACTTCTACAAACCAATAATAAACCCTTATCGACCGATAAGACAACATTTCGTTAAAACAATTAGACGTCAAGGGGGATGATGAATGCACAAATGTCAAACAGGGTCACATGTTGCATCTACCTCTCGTACCGGGACACTTAACTAGAAAATTTAATAATTTTATAGCAGACAAATTCGTTTCTTCGTCGACGGATTAATTGAAATAATTAATTTATCTCATTTACTACACAATTTCGCGCAATGGCAAACATAATAAACAATCCAAATGGTCTCGAAACCCGCCCATAACACGTCTTCATACAATTTTCGATTATATTTACATACCCTAGAATACTTCGCACTACATATTTTTAACTTTTTTAGGAATCTAATCACAACCGCTAGTATTTGGGTTATTTCAGTTACGAATTAGCCAACGTAGGGACCCGTAACCACCATTTTTATTTTGTATCAAATAATCAACTTTGCGAAGCAAGAGGAGTTCCTCTCCAGTCGCCTATCAAGGCCAAGTCACGTGACTTGTAAGCGCGCCAAGTATGAATCACTTGTGAGATTTATTTAATTTTCAGTTTTTATTTATTATAAATAATTTAATTAATGGTACCTAATGAATCATAGAATGATTGAAAATTATATGTAGGTACAACAGCTTTCTTAATATTGTTTATATACTTATCCAGCTTGTTTATTTATATACATCAGTTTGCAGTAGGTAATTTTTAAATAAAAAAATATTACAATTTTAAAAATAGAATAAATGATATTTAATAATATTTACAATTCATAAGTGTTAACGAAAAAAGTGTCTATTGATAAGATGATTATATAAAAAGTTGTCATTGTAATTGGACAACGATAGAACTGGTTCCTAATCTATAAACGCGATTCACTTAGGTATTAACTCATTATTATAACCTGGATATATAAAATTACACCGTCTATATTCACAAAATATACATTATATGACCTATATAAAACCTCTAACAGCCTACATAGCAAAATATATTTAGTATCTTTAGTGCACCGTTTATTTTATTTAGAAGTTTATTTATAATTTATCTCAACATTATGAATAATGAAAACACTGATTATTTATTAACTAATTAATATTTGAAAATAACTACACATTTACATAAAATTTATTTGCACTTGTACACTACTTTTTAACTGCAGCTTCCATCTGTTAGCTGGAAGCGGAGTTATATATAGGGTGTTGAAATAAATTCATTTAAATCTTCTGATTAAAGCGCTCCTTTGATTTTTTTTGTATTGAGGCTTGATAAACTATACCAAAGAATAACCCACTCACTCTGAAACACAGAAAACGGACTTGTCCGTTTTCTGTGCTCTGAAATAACACTTACGTTATTATTGAATACATCCTCCATTATTAGGTGCCGATATTGCCTATGGTCACCATGGAGAGTATACAACCCACACTACTTGTAATACTCATCAATGTTGCATAATTGAATGTGAATTTGCAATTTTGATATTCTCAAAAATTGTGTTCCCGTTTGGAATAAGGAAGAATGGTAATTTTATGAAATGATAAATTCCAGCATTACTTTTTATTAGTTTATTTTTTTTAAACTAGATATTTTCTATACAGTCTAATACATCTGTTGCAATAGATTTTTTTCTATTACACAAATCACAGTCAATGAATATAAATATCACAATTTGTTATTTACATTATATAACAGCAGATGAGATACTATAATATACAAACCATTAATGACTTTCAACAACAGAGAGACAGTATAAAAATAAAATTAGTTTAAGTGTCAATTTAAGCTGCGTTTGAAGTAACTCATCTTTATGATGTGCTACAAAATGTTGAAAATATAGAAATATGCAAATAGTTGACAAAAGTATTAATTGTTAATGTATACATAAAAATGTGTGTTAATTTGTTGTTACACTAAGGATTTCTCTCCTCATTGCTTGAACTTCTTCATTACTGGACAGTTTATTCTCAGGATTGTCTTTTTTTCTTTCATTGTCTTGGGAAATATCATTAGTTTTTTTGTTGGAATTTGAAATTGCCATTGGTAGAGGTATTAGTTTAGCGGGATTGTTATCATCACTTATTTTTATATCTTTTTCACCCACTTTTAAGTAAAGCGAACCGTTTTTCGTTGTATTTAAATTTTCAGGTTTTATGTTCAGAAAATTTTGTTTGGGCTTTATTTTTGGTTTATCTTTTGATTTGATATTCTTCTCATTCTTATGTATATTTGTATTATCTTTTGGTATCAATTTCTGTTCTTTACTTACATCTTTAAGATCATTTACATGCTTGTTTTTCAATTCTCTATCTATTTCACTTAGTTGTGAACTCAACTCTTGTACTTCCATTTTAACATCTTCAACATTTTTTTCAAACTGTTCCTTTTCTTTTATATTAACTGGCGCTTTATCTTTTTCATCCCCATTTTCCTGAGTAATTTCCTTTTCCTTTTTCTCTATGCCTTTTTTCACGTCATCTACAACTTTCTTGGCATCTTCTCCTTCACTTATTTTTTCTATAGCTTTTAGAGCAATACTTTCTATTTGTTTTACAGCCTTCATTTTTTCTTGTTTAACTTCATTTATTTTTTCTTTTTCTTCCGTCTTTTGTTGTTTCTTTATAACCTCTAGCAATTGCTTATGTTGCTCTACAATTTCTTTTTGGACTTCATTTTGTTTTTGTATTGACTCTATCAATGCTTTATGTTCATCATGTTCCTTGTCTTTTAAAATCTCCGATTTTTCTAGTAATTCTTCTTTATCTTCCTTTTTTATGGCTTCTATATCAACTTGTTCATTTTTAGTATCATTTAATAATTCTCCAGAAACACCCAGTTTCATTTCTTCAACTTTCACAAAATCTTTTTCTTGTTCTGGAGGAATTGCATTTTCCACCTTTATATCATTTTTAGGTTCTTCTTCTATAGGCTCTACAGGCTGAGGTGGTTCATGCCTGATTTCTTTAACCTCCTCATCATTGGTTAAAATTTCAGGTTTAACTTTTTCTGTTACAGATATCTTAATAACATTTTCAATTTTTGCTAGATTTGGTTCCAACTGATGTAGAGGTCTGCTGCTTATGACTTGTTCAGTTTGGACCTGAAGTTGATCTACAGTTTGTAAATTTTTATATGTTCCTACAACCATTACAAATACACCAACCATAAGCAAAAACTGAGCTAAAAGTCTTTCGTTTGTGTTCTTTTGTGATATGCAAATAAAAGCAGTTACAGGAAAGAGAACACATATCATGACACCAATGGTGGACCCTACTAAGCTTAAAACTAGTTCAATATTTGGAATTAAAACTCCAATTATCAAAGAAACGGTTACTATCAACATAGTGAGGCCTTTAAATTTTCCTTCAGGAATATAGTTAACACTACCTTCATGTACAGAATACCCTTCTTTAAATAAACAAGAATATATACTAGCTCTACATGGAAATATAACCAAAGGAAAACTAAAAGCAACTGAAAATATAAAACCTACTTTTATAATATGTGATACAAATCCCGGTTCAAAACTTAATAAAATATTACCAGTAAAAGATTTGTTAACAAACGCTATATAACCAAAAAAACCAACACAAATATATACTCCAGTACAAAAATTAACAGCATGTCTTATTAAATTGTTCATTTTATCAAGAGTCGGGTTTGGCACTACATCATATATTTCAAACAATTGTGTTTGACAAAATAGGGCCATAGAAAAAATTGGTATACACTGTAATAAACCTTCTGGTCTCCATAAGTTAACTTTTTTAACCCAACTGTCTTCGAATAGATGTGGCAAAGCTTCAATAATAATTCTAAGAACCAAACAACAATAAAACACCATTGTAGCTTTAGATACACTATTTAGACTATGTATATTTCGAAGTAGTCCAAGTGGTAAAACAACAAACAGGGCTAAAGCAATTAGAATGCTTGTTCGGGTTGTACTTGTAATCTGTGCTTGTGTCACTTCAGATATAATCAATGGTCCTAGGTCTCCCATAACTACAAAAAATGCTATGCAGGTACCAAGTAAAAAACCGATCATTCCTATTTCTATAGCAAGCTTTCCTAGACTACCAAATAGGTGAAATGCTAGAAATTCAAATGTCTTTCTTCTTGATATAATTGCAGATTTAAGCAGGTAATGGCATGTTAATCTCGAAACAATACTGCTTATCAATAAACATACCACAGATAATATTATTCCGCATTGCTTAAAACAGTATGGCATTGCAAGTACACTGACACCAATTATGCTGTTGGCTAAATTCATTACATGCCCATTGAGTATTTCCATATTGAGTTTTATAAATTAGTTCGTTTTAACATCACTTTAATAAAAACTCGAAAAATAATGTAGCATAACCTCTAAATTCATTGTATTCAAATTCTTCTATTTCGTATTCGCTCTTCTTTTTCTTGGAGGTTTGTTTTATCTATGGCTTGCTCAAACTTCAAGTCATTTGTATACTGAAGAAAAAACCAATCAAATTAATAAAAGGCTGGAGCGCTCTTGATTAAAATACATTTTAAACCATACATTAGTTACGTTTTCATCTGACCTAAGAAGGTTAATGGTCATTATTTTGAAGATGAGATTACCTGTATTAAATTTTATTAACCTGCCACCTATTGCCGTTTTAACGAATTTCAATCGGGGAAAGTGGAGAATTCTAGAGGGTTTCTCCAGTGAATGGATTTATTGATCATTAACTAGACTATTTTGATTTGATTCGGCTTTTATTCGGCAGATGGAGAGAGTAGTGTCGATGCAGCAGAAATTACAAGGTCGTCGCGACGCTTTCCGTCTTCAGTTTGTGCCAAAAGGCAATGGGGGCAATACCAAACCTCTAAAAAGTGATCTTATGCACCCTTAAGTGTTTCAATCATAAAAACCCGTCGGTACAACGTTTTTACCGTTATAACCATCATCAGTATTTGCTCAAACGTGTTGTTTAACGTTAAAAAAAGCCTTACTACGCGAAAATCGGTTGCCTTTAGCATAGTTTTTGTGAGTACAGGTGATTTTTGACAGCCAAGTGTGTGTACTGTTGTGAATATGCCTGTCAAGAAGCAGGGTGAGTTTGAATATTGTGTTTTTTTATTTATTTAAAGTAATATTGTTGACGGAAATCTATTTGTCGATACTTATAGAAACACGTGTTACTCGGGATGGTGGGGGTTGTCACAGGATGATGTCCTGCCGTCAGAATACAGGGTTGTACCATAGATATTGTGAAATATAATACGGATTATGGTTGTTATGATGGCATATGTTATTATGTTAACCTTCATATCTTTGAAATAAGATTGTTTTTATTTGGAATTATTTCTAAATAACATTATTTATAAATTATCTTCTTTGAAATAGTTTATCTTATTTATATTTTATAAATAATTATGAAGAAAGACAGCTACTTCAATTTGTTTGTAAAACTAACGGAAATATATCTCCAATGTTAAAATATTAAATAAAAAAATGAGAATACATTTAAAAATGCAAAGAACCAAATTTTCTCCTAACAACAGAACTTTGAGATAAGTAGAAACTCTTCAGCAATGGTTCGTTAACTTCTTTGTTTATAAATTTGAGCTCGCAGTTTTTGCTGCTTTCTGTCACCATTTCATTTCTGTTACCTGTCACTAGTTATGTCAGATGTCAGTGGAAAAAGTAATTGGAAGAATAGAGATACAACTAACTAGAAATGCTACAAAAATCTAATCGAAAATGGTTAAACACAATTAAACGAATATCAACAAAAAATAATATAACTGACATTTGACATATCTAGTGACAGATAACAGAAATGAAATGGTTACTTGCCAAGAGTTACTAGAATTATTGGCCACCGATATGTTGAGTATTCAACTCAAAAGTCATTTTAAATTTCAAAATATCGTTTTGGGGGTGTATTCATTATTTTAATAAAGCAATATAGATGTTTGCAATGATAAAAAACATGCAAAAATCTTATGTTTTGAATGGTAGACCTTAACTGTCATTCTTGTCAGAAAAAACCACTTTTTGTTGGTGACCTTAGACTGAACTTCTCTATTCATAAATCTTTCATTGTCCACAAAACACCGGTGAATGAAATGTGCTTCTTCTTTTAACTGCTTATGTCGTTTGTAGGTTACATTACATGTCTACCAACTGAAAAATTGACACTAATGACAGTCGCACTGAGGATAAGCATTTATTTGGATATATATTCTTACGGACATCCTGTATAGTTTATTCTTTGCTTTCTTCCTACGCTTTTACTGCTTTCGATCGTATTTATGATTTCAATTAACTACAAAGTTCGCCCATACAATAACAAAAGCTCATACAACAAGCGTAAACTAGACCATA
Source organism: Galerucella pusilla (assembly GCA_910591695.1). Classification (NCBI taxonomy): domain Eukaryota; kingdom Metazoa; phylum Arthropoda; class Insecta; order Coleoptera; family Chrysomelidae; genus Galerucella; species Galerucella pusilla. The sequence goes on along the minus strand of CAJUYI010002923.1, from coordinate 7,423 downwards.
TTTTCGATATTCCGGATTTTCATTTATACAATGTTTTTCCAACACTATAGCACGAGCTGTTTATTGGGTAAAATTCTTCAATAAAATCTTTATGCCGGCTGAAATTAATTCAGGGTACGGAAACCGTCGACAAAAATAGATTTATTATAGATATTAAATTTAGGCAACCATGCTGGCAAATTTGTACGTATTTTACGAGTATTGGGAAAAGTTGAATTCGATAGATGGCGCTCTGAAATGTCAATGTCATCATAGCAACGAGTAAAACAAATTACCTGCCGTATAAGCCCTTTGATATTTAAGTGGTTTTATTTTGCTGTTTTAGTTGTTTTCAGGGTGTGTTTTGTAAAACTTTTGCTTTTTCTTTGATTGTGGTTTAGTATTTTGTGTTGTTAAATAAATTTTGACTCCTAATATTTTTATTTTTGGAGTAATAGGTAGATATGGTTGATATTTGTGAAAAGTACAACAAGCGTTCAATTAACTGTTTAATTTTAGGCCTGATTTCGTGTTTTTAATTCATTTTTGATATAATTATATATACAAAGTTGCAGGGAAGGTAGGTTTGTATTGAGTAATATTTTAAATCTTTAATACCGACTTATTTTCTCTTTGATCTGCAATGGAAACAAAAAAGAGAATAACATAACCTCTTCCATAATATCTCTGATTATATAAGAATATCACCTCAGAAACGATGACAGTTGAGTTAAATAGGAAAACACAGTTTTAAACTTGTCACTGACACAAAATTAAATAAATAAAGTATGAATTTACGGTAATTACGTTGACTTGCATATAATACAAAAGCAATGCAAAACGAATTATTTTACTCGTTGCGCCAGTTACAATTTTTTCCGCCAGAGGTCTCATTGAATTCTACTCCGCCAAAATGAATACAACAACAACTCAATTTTATTTGATATATACGACCATGGAAATTGTTGAAAAAGGTACAATTATATATTCTATGGTAATACTGAAGGTATCAGAGTATACAAAGACAAAGCATAAACAAATATAAGTAATTGTGGCTGGAAGTTGCTCCTCGTGGATGGATGCTTGTCTTCCATGGTTGGAAGATATCCCCAGCCAGTAGAAAATATAATCAATCGGTCAAAAAGTCCACGACCGACAGAAAATATTCCCCGCCGGCTTACAGGATGTTTTCTACCGGCTGCACCCTGCCAGAAGTTTTGTCTTTACTAGCAAAGTGCAGTATTAAAAATATACAAACAGGCACAAATAAATTTTAAACAATTGTATGTCGAATAACAACAAAATATTAACATCTAGGTACTAACATTTATTACAATATTTTGACCAAAAACATTAAACACAAATTACCAATATCACCACTACTTTACCAACCCCTACTACACTCAAGCTT
>CAJUYI010002922.1:12635-27090 GCA_910591695.1 Galerucella pusilla | reverse complement strand
CATAAGAAAACCTGGATAACAACTCATGATGCTATCCTGATAACGCAAGTAATTGATTATTTAAATTTTCTCTTTCTAACATTGGTAACCAAATTTGACTACATTCGGCAGAAATACTAGCTACACATTTATCTGCATTTAGTTGTATTAAAGCACTTTCTTTGATTTTTCGTCTTTTATTATTGGGCTCTTTCAATACCTATTATTTTTGTTGTTTACTAAAGTAAAAATGATTACACCAATTTTTATATAAAGGAACAATAGTATATTATTAAACGAGCAATTTATGATAGCCATAATTCACGATGGGTGACGTTTGCGTCACGAGCCGCAGGCGAGGGGCACATGTCACCCAAGTGAATTATGGCCATAAATTGCGAGTAGAATAATATACTTTGTCCACGACACTTAATTTATTTATTAATAAATAAAAGTCAGTAGCGATTTAGCATATTACTAACCTCAAAATGTTGTGGCAGCTACTTCAAATAATTTGACATATATAGAGATGCGCGATACTGTAGAAAGTATCAATACAACGTACCGTTATAAATATATTGTTTTAAAATACTTAATATTAAAAAATATCGTTATGAAAAGTATCAATACTAAAAATTACAATATTTTATAGATACGATATATGTCAGAAACAAATTTCCTGAACAAAATACACAGATTTAATAGTTTATTTCATATTGTACCCCCATCTCTAGTCGTGAATCATGGTTCATAATACACTACAGTGTATTATGAACCATAATTCACGAGAGTTGATATATGGATACCATATACCTTTAGTTAGGAGGTAAAATATTGACTTATTATTAGGTGGTCGTGGACAAAAACTTTTTATTCCAGACTTTTTCTACTTGCACACACAATGCCCACCTTGCTGACACTCACTTCCGCGCCTCTTCTTATTTTTTATTTTTACTTACAGAATACACGTTTTTCAGGTTTGTCTACAGATAACTATTGAGTAACACTAACCATTGTCTATAAACTTTTTATAGACAATGCACTAACAATACCTATTTCATAATTGTCGTATATATATATCAAATAAAATTACGAACTGATGGATCACTCTAAAAATCGTTACCTGATCAACTTTGTTGGGATGAACGCGACCAATTTCTATAAAAAGTTTAGACAATGATAATATACACAGCATAGTTGGCGACTGTCAACAAACATCAAAATTAACTGTCATGTTTAACTTAACGTCAAGGTTTCAGACCGCTTCGGTTAAAGCTGTATCAAAACTGAATTTTTCAAGTTGACGAGCCAGTCGAAATATGGAAAGCCGGGAAATTTTTTTACAATTTCTGAAGACAGCTATTGTCTCAAGAAGAATGCCTTGCCAAGTTGGTGTCTTTTTTCGGCAATTAAGCACCACATCAGTAGGGTAATTTATTTGTGCAAATATCGATATTTGTAAAGGTCATGAAGAACATGCAGCCAATCATACATGACCCTTACAAATATAGATATTTGCATCAAATTATACCTTATTTGGAGATCCGCAGTTTTGTTTGAAAATATTTAAAAATAATACGAACTTTCACATTACAAATTTGTTCTGCAATTTCCCTTCCCCAGTGGTAGAAAAATATGAAATTTCGTGGGTTGGCAACTTGAACCGAATTGTCAACTGTCGTAGACATGCCCTATTTCAATGCGGTTACTAGCGATTTTCAGATTTCATGGAATCTGTTGCGTATAGGGCGGAGTAGAATTCGATGAGACCTCTGGCGGAGAAAATTGTAACTAACGACAACGAGTAAAATAATTCGTTTTGCATTGTTTTTGTATTATATTCATGTCAACGTAATTACCGTGAATTCGTACTTTATTTGTTTAATTTTGTGTCAGTGACAAGTTTAAAACTGTGTTTTTCTATTTAACTCAACTCTCATCATTTCTGAGGTAATATTCTTATATAATCAGAGATATTATGGAAGAGGTTATGTTATTCTATTTTTTGTTTTCATTGCAGATCAAAGAGAAAATAAGTCGGTATTAAAGATTAAAAATATTACTCAATAGAAACCTACCTTCCCTGCAACTTTTGTAGATATGATTGTATCAAAAATAAAATAAAAACACGAAATCAGACCTAAAACTAAACAGTTAATTGAACGCTTGTTGTACTTTTCACAAATATTAACCATACCAATTACTCCAAAAATAAAAATATTAGGAGTCAAAATTTATTTTAACAACACAAAATACTAAAGCACAATCAAAGAAAAAGCAAAAGTTTTACAAAACACACACTGAAAATAACTAAAACAGCAAAATAAAACCACTTAAATATCAAAGGGCTTATACGGCAGCTGATTTGTTTTACTCGTTGTCAAGATGAAATTGACATTTCAGAGCGCCATCTATCGAATTCTACTTTTCCCAATATACGGACCACTTGTCATTGTCAATATTACACTGCACACTATAGAATTCTACCAATCGCTTTCTACAGTATTATTACTACTATTATTTCAGTCAACAACAGTCGAAAGTCTCACTCTGTATACCATCTGTATACTGTCGACAAGTGTCCTTTTATTTTTGACCTATGAATATTAATTGTAGTGAAGTTTTTATTAAGAAATCGTGGACAAAACACCTATGGATAGAGTCGATAGTAGAATTCTATAGTGTGCAGAGTCCCACAACAGTTGTTCAGTCTAAGGTCAGTGTGGCCAACAAAAAGTGGTTTTTTCTGACAAGAATAACAGTTAAGGTCTACCACATAGACAAAATAAAAGAGACGGATTGAAGCATAGGCGGTATTGGGCATAAACGTTTCTGCGCCGCCACCCGCGCATCGAGTCGCTGCGGTCGCGAGAACTACAAGACTTTTTACATAAGGAGAATGGAATAAAATACTTTAAAATATTATAAATTACCTTTCACTTCAACATTTTGCCCTTAATGTCGATGAATATCATCGAATATCCTACTATATTAACTTTTAAGTCAATAAAAATGAAAATATATAAAATCAATCATACTTTGGTTGATGTGAATCTGGCTTCTGTTAGTCAAAGTGAAAATGTCAATAAGAAATATACATAAATATTATACAAATGGTGAGTAGGATTTAAAAACTCAATTTGGAACATCTAACTAACAAACTATGTTTGGAATCTAGAACTTTAAGTTAAATAAATGAAACTTGGTGTAAATAATTCATCTCAAGAAGAATGTATTAATGAAGATCTAAGTTATTTCAAAATTAGATCCAGCAGGCTAAGATTTTAAGAAAAGTAGTACTGTTAACTGCAAGAAACATAAACTTTCGTGGTCAATAACATTATCCATTTATAAAAAGGGACCACAAGATGATGTTTTAAACGTTTTATATCTTTGCCCAGTAAATCTACTTTACAGTTACTTCTACGATCAGTGCCATTTGAAACTGGAATTAATAAAGCAATTTTTGATAGGCTTAAAGAAAGGGTTCGGAAAATGGAGCATATTGATGAAAATTATTTGATGAAATAGCTCTATAAGAACAATTGACTTTGGATGTGTCCAGTGACAAAGCTTTAGGCATAAAAATTGGAATTCTACTGAGGATAGGGTTAAACTTAGCTCAAAAAAGTTTATCACCTTATAAATTAGAAAATAATATGAGTAGTAAGAGGATTAGCAAATAAAAATAATGTTTTTTCTTTGTAACTTACGGTACTGTGTTTTATTTATTTTGTTTCAGACCTGTTCCTGCCTTCATAGAAATGGAGAATCTACTTTCTTTTTTGTTGTTTTGTGAATAATTTTAAAATAATGTGCAATTTAATGTGATATTGGATTATCTTTCCTAAATATAAAATAAGTTTAATAAAAATATGTTATTTTTTGATTCATAATATATAAATATTTGATAAATTGATGGTAATATAGATGTGGATTATTTGTTGTTATTATGGCGGTTTAATAAAAATTTTAAATTTGTGTTGATTTCTTATTTATCTAAATTATGTGTCTTAAAATTGTTTATTAATTATAATCATTTCATTAGAAAAAATAAAATATAATTTAATTTTTGTAATGAAATAATTATATAATAAACAATTTTTGGACAAATTGTGAAATTCACCCACCCACAATCCAAACTAACTAGTTTAAATATCCCGCCTTCAAAAATCAGTTCCGCCAGTCCTTCCTGGTGCGCTTCGATCAACGTGAAGCCAACTGTTACTACAGGGTCGACAACTCTCATTATATTATATTTCTCTATGTTTCTCTATGGTCTACCATTCAAAACATAAGATTTTTGCATGTTTTTTATCATTGCTAACATCTATATTGTTTTATTAAAATTAGGAATACACCCCCGAAGCGTATATCTTGAAATTTAAAATGACTTTTCAGCTGAATACTCAACATATTGGTGGCCAATAATTCTAGGAACTCTTGGCATGTCACCATTTCAATTCTGTTATCTGTCACTAGTTATGTCAGATGTCAGTGGAAAAAGTAATTGGAAAAATAGAGATACAACTAACTAGAAATGCTACAAAAATCTAATCGAAAATGGACATAGTCAATTAAACGAATATCTACAAAAATAAATACCACTGACATTTGACATAACTAGTGACAGAATATCAGAAATGAAATGGTGACTTGCCAAAAGTTCCTAGACCTATTGGCCACCGATATGTTGAGTATTCAGCTAAAAAGTCATTTTAAATTTCAAGATATACGTTTCGGGGGTGTATTCATTATTTTAATAAAGCAATATAGATGTTCGCAATGTTAAAAATGCAAAAATCTTATGTTTTGAATCATGGTAGACCATAACTGTCATTCTTGTCAAAAAAAACCACTTTTTCTTATTCTTATTTTTGGAGTAATCGGTATGGTTGATATTTGTGAGAAGTACAACAAGTGCTCAATTAGCTGTTTAGTTCAAGGTCTAATTTTGTGTTTTTATTTTATTTTTGATATAATTATATCTACAAACGTTGCAGGGAAGGTAGGTTTGTATTGAGTAATATTTTAAATCTTTAATACCGACTTATTTTCTCTTTGATCTGCAATGAAAACAAAAATAGAATAACATAACCCCTTCCATAATATCTCTGATTATATAAGAATAGGGCATGTCCACGACAGTTTACATTGACAATACTTGGGTGGTAAAACAATAAACAATAGACATGATGAAAAATTATCAAACAACAAACAACTATTAACCCATATTATATATTATTAAATATGCAAGCTCAACAATTAAAATAACTTAAAAAGTACACTGAAGCAAAATCAACTAAAATCAAACACGATCTACCATTATAAATCAGCATAACCTCACTATTAAGTACCACGTGTTCTGAACGCTTTGTTTATTGTTTTACCACCTAAGTCTTGTCAAAATAGTTTGTGACGTCACGTGGACAAGCCCTATATTACCTCAGAATTGATGACAGTTGAGTTAAATAGAAAAACACAGTATTAAACTTGTCACTGACACAAAATTGAACGAATAAAGTACGAATTTACGGTAATTACGTTGACTTGCATATAATATAAAAACAATGCAGAACGAATTATTTTACTCGTTGCGACAGTTGCAGTTTTTTCCACCAGAGGTCTCATTGAATTCTACCCCGCCTATAATAATTGTCTTAACTTTTTTAGACAATGATGTTGAGATTGGCACCTAAATTGTAATCTACAAACTCTGTAAAACGCATTCGCAAGGCGTTTGCGTTCAACCGTTGAGTGAAAATATTTTATCAGTTTTATCACTTAACGGTTCAACAAATAGAAATACAACTCGTTGTAAAACACGCATGATTCCTTGACATTCGAATGGTCAAAAATACCAAATACAAATGACATTCCCAAAAGTATGAGATGAACATACGACCTTGACAAGTACGAACGATCAAGATTATGGCCTCTGTACAAAGTCTAAGATATTCTCCTATATCATTGAGGCATTTATTAGATTATTATTATTATTATCGCATTCAACTGAAATAAATATAGTTTAAAAAGACTAAAAAAACACGCTTTTAAAAAATATCGAACTAAAAAGTTGAAAATAATTTTAAAAATAAACTTGAAACAATAGTATGTAAAAAAAATACTAGTATAATTGAGGGAAAAGCGTGGGGTGCTCGATATACGAAAATTATGGCACAAAGCGCCCCACGCTTTTCCTTCCATTATACTAGTATTTTTTTATATACTATTGTTTCAAGTTTATTTTTAAAATTATTTTCAACTTTTTAGTTGGATATTCTTTGAAAGCGTGTTTTTTTAAACTATATTCATTTTTCATTCTTGGAAATTTAGTTCTTTATGTCAGGTTATGTTTAAGCGACTGGGGGTCGCGACGCAAAAGATCTGACCGTTACGTTACGCTACGTTATGTTACGTTGCTTCGTTATGTGCCTTGCTTGCGTGCGTGTGCTCTCTCCTGAGTCTCTCTCTCGTTTACGGAGCAGCGATTCGTGCTTCGGCCGGGAATCGAACCCGGGCCGCCCGCGTGGAAGGCGAGCATTCTACCACTGAACCACCGATGCTATATTAAAATTCTATGCAAAGCTGGTATTCGCAGTGCTGGTGATCTACTTGAATTTGTTCGGATAAATTTGTACTATTATTTCCATAATTTTTTTTGCGCGATTGATCTTTTTTGTTTATTTACAGCATCGGTTGTCAGGACGGTAGGTTGTGTTTATTGGTTTCTAAGTTTAACACGACGTGATTTACTTACCGTTCAGACGTCGAAAAGTAATAAATAGCATAAAAACAATTCAACCAAAATGCAAAATATATTTTAAACTGATCGAGAAGTATAAATGTCACTTTTGACATTTCGTTCATTTCGAAGAAATTTAAATTATTTTATTTATTCTAAGCATCTCGAACGTTAAGGGTAATTACAACGTTTGCATGTAGATTCCTCTCGTAAAATTGGACAAAATGATGTGAGGATTAAGGGGTCTAGCACATTTACTTTTCGAAATACAGGGTGTTGAAATTTTGAAAACTTGAATGTTTCAATTCGATAACTTTAAAATGGATGGATAAATTGATTTGACATTTGGCAGGTTGTTTTTAAATGAAAAGGACATATTTTGATAGAAATAGTAGTTTGTGCAACTAGTGTGGATATGATGGCCATATCGCACGAGGACGAAGTATCGTTCAAGTGCGATATGGACAATCCACACGAGTCGAACAGCATATTTTTTCTACGACCCACTTAAGAAAAAATCTAGAAAACAAAAATTTCTATAAACTGTAATATAACTTCAAATTGAAAATTTAACAATTTAATTTTATGTTTCCACTAATTTTTTTGTGGTAAACGTACAGTTCTTGAATGTCCAATTTGTATAATGCTACGGTTTCCCTTTTTAAATATACGATGCTGTTATAAGTAGATGTTGCCAGTCGGACTCCCTCGTGAAGACTACTGTATTATTATCTATAATAATGAATATTCTGCTAAATATTTCAAACGTCTAACTGTTGTCGTTATTAATATCGAGCAGAATAATTATTTAAAAATAAAATTAACAATAAAAAAACTTCACGGGGAATCGAACCCGAGTTTACAGCGTGAGAGTCTTTTGCTTACTACTCAACCACCGAGAAATATGCAAATTGTTTATCTCTAACGTCAGATGTATTACATAAATTTTGCCTAAAAGGAACTAAAGTTCCTAATACCGTGTGTCCCGCGACACGTTCTACCTTTTTTTAGTTCGATTTATTGTCAATGGAGTTTTTCTTTAACCTCTCATTGATAGTATTATAAATTTCCAACAGAGGGTGCACGAATGTAAAATTCTTCTCGAACAACGTAATAAAATTCAATCTTATAATTCTGTCTTGCTACAAATATAAATGAAATTTCTCAATTAATCATTTTAGACAGAGTTGTATCATCTTGTGCTTGATGATTTGTGAATTGATATTACACTATTTGCGACTAAGTGACGTCAGCACAAACCTGCGCCTTAGCCCGCTCAGCTAACGAACGCATTTAGGATCATAGATAACATAACACTGATTTAGGATGATGGAGTATATCTACTAACCATCAAAGGAGAGTTACAAACCCACAAACATACAAGTGAAGCTAATAAAAGCGTGTTAAGAAAAACGTCGAGTTCGTAACAAAAGTATAGGTATCTACTTATGGCATCGCATATAACAGTAATATGGCTAATATCATAAGGATCATAAAAGAGGGATTAGAATCACTAATATGGCTAATACCTATCATAAGAAGGATTAGAATGAGGCGAAAATTAAAGTATAGTTGGTAAATCGTTCTTACGTTTTTCATTTGGAAATTCCTGTGGTTTCGAGATATTTTCATATAAACCAGTTAACCTTCTGGAACACTCTGTAGCTAATGCAAATTGTGAATAGATTTTCTTTCCCGAATTCAATCGCTTGCTAATAACCTACAAAAACAAATAAAACATTATGAAAATTGTAGTTTAGAAAAACGTTAATAAAAAAATATTAACTTTGACAAACTTATATCCTGATCCAGCAAACCCATAACTTCCTGCCAATACAATATTAATATGCTTTCAGCACCCCATCACCAAATCAATGTCCGGTAGTATTATACCTAAACCAAATTTTCCCAAATCGGTAGGAGCAGGTAAACATACAACACTGCTCTTTCAACTGCGCATTGAGTATTCCATATACCCAAACTGAATAGTTCTTGTTATATTTCTATTTTATATTTGAAGAAAGCCAACAATAATAAATTTACTCATTCCTATTAATTAACAACTATACTACAATTTATAAAAATCAACAACAAAGTGATAAAAGATACTCCAAGTGACCACCCTCTACATTTATAGAGGCTTGGAGACGGTCTTGAAAAAATCGACTAACATTTCTAAGCATTTGCACATCAACATTTTGAAACGCCTGCCTTATTCTAGTTTTCATATCGACTGGTGTAGTAACAGGTAATTGGTACACCTGTTCTTTAATGAAACCCCAAAGGAAAAAATCTGCTTTATTCAACTCTTTTGATCTTGGTGCCCAAAGAACTGGTCCTGCTCGTCCAATCCACCTTTCAGGAAACATATTATTCAATTGTTTATTCAAAAGAATTTATAAATAATAACTTATGATATTCGAGATGTCCACCATTATTGTTAATGCATAATTGATAGCACCTTCTTATATTATTTATAATAACATTGCAGATGACTTCATTTTATTTTCATTTAGTTTGTTAATTTCAAATTGAATCCTTTTGCTTTAATCACTTGTATATTATTATTATTAATACAATCTTTCACCTCTCTGTGAACTATTTTAATTACTTATTAGAAAAATGTCAATTATCAAATAAGTATAAGTTGTCATTTTCATAGCTTACTTTGATAAATTATCTTTTTCATATTTAGAGTACCTAATTACTAAAACTCAAATTTACATTGCATAATTCAAAAACGGTACAAGGTAGGGGTAACATATATATGTTATATAAATATATAATATATTATATATTTTTAAAATCAGAAGAAAAAGTCAATTTCAAAGATGTGAAATTATAGGGTGTCACATTTAAAAAAGAGCTATTATTTTTTGTATCCCCTTAAATTTGCACGCTACTGAACTTTTGATAGAATACTGAGAAAATTCAGCTGTAACCAAACAATTTTTATATGAGACTTTTTTTTCTAAAAGTAATAATAACGATGATAGGGAGTGGGTAATTTATGATGAATAACCCTGTATGTCCAATGTACATTCAAATGGACGTCCAATAGATAGATGTCCATTGAATGTGCTGCGGACACCACTTTGGACGTACAATGACAATGGATGTCCATCTATGGTTCATCTTCGGACATACAATGTATGATGTTTTCACACCAAAAGAGTAAGGTTTTCCTCAGTAAATAATTCACATTGAAAAAGACTTGGTTATTGGAGATGTGGTTTGTCGTGGCACGCCCACCACTAGCTTTACTCACGCTTTCGATGACTCATTTACATAGCTTAGACCAATTGACATTTTAACCTTAATTTTCCCGCGCTGTCATTCTGTCGAAAAACATATTTATGTTTTTGACGCCAAGTGTGATTAGGCAATCCATCGATCTGTCAAAATAAATTCAATATGGCGGCGACGGTGAAACAAATAACAAAGTTGTGTTTGAGTGTTTGTTTATCCATTGGTTTTCTTTCTGTTTTTTGGCTGTAAATTGTGATTTTTGAATAGTAAAGTGTTTGTCTTGTGAAATGCCTTCGATATGTATTGTGGTTGGTTGTGGAAGCCGTTCTAATCGTGATGAAGTTTCGTTTTATCGCGTTCCCGCAGAGACAAAACACAGGTTTTTAACGGAGAAAAACGATTTGACCAAACTTCGCAGGGCTGCATGGATTGCGGCAATAAAGAGAGACGATCTGACCGAATCTATATTGAAACACTAGAAAGTTTGCAGTAGACACTTTATAACTGGTAGGCTTCTTATCAAATATTATCTTGAATAGCATATCAACTCTTCTAGCTCCTAGTATACGTAATTTGTACTCAAGTAGGTATTAACTTATTTTAGGCAAACCTGCTGCCGAAGATAAAGACCACCCTGACTGGGTACCATATCAAATATGGGACATGTGTCTCAGAAAGTAAAAAAAAGGGCTGCAGATGTTGAGAGAAAGAATCGCAGAGATAAAAGGACAAAACTGACACGCATAGGTCTGACACGTTACTGATTCCAATGTTTGACCGTCGCCGCCATATTGAAAAGATCACGTGGTCTGGATTGCCTAATTGCATTGTAAATAACCTAAGAGTTTATTGTGGTTGAGCAAGCTTTTTTATTTTTTTGAACAGGATAATCTGTTATATATTTTTCTGTTATTTTTTTGAAGAGATGTTTCTTTCATTGTCCTCAATTTTTGATTATTTATCTGCTTCTCCAAACAGCAGATGCATTGTAGAAGGTGAAGCTGTTCTGGCAGCGAACCATGTTATTATGTGTGGTCAGAGAAAAAGTGGGCAAAAAATGGATGATCAGATCCTACTGTTTGCAAACTAGTGCAGTGAAAAGTGATCCCCATGAAATCAATGCAAGAGAATTGACATAGTACTCCGAAACTTTATAGTAGGCACTTGATGTCAACAATCTTTTTACCTCTCTCCTAAAATGCATTTTGTTATTTATTTTTCTAATGTTAAATGGCAAATGATTAAATACATAATCTTTTACTATCATATATAATAGATTTTTTTGTTAGAGAGGAGGTGGGAATAGGTAAGGAGACTGTATGAGAAGCACGACTATTGTAAGCACGAGCTGAACAGATTTCCAATATCTGTTTATAAACAACTTGTATTTATTATTCATCATGATTTACCATGAATACTATAATAGTATATTACGTAACGAGTGTGGTAAGGAGCATTTTACGCACGAATGGAAAAGTTACGCACGATGCCGCGTAGCGGCGAGTGCGTAATTCCGTGAGTGCGTAAAATGCTTTACAACACGAGTTACGTACTATACTTTACCTACGACCTACTTGTACTTGTATTTTTCATAAGAAGCTTAAGAAATAACAGTTACATAATTAGAGGTGCTTGGTAAACTCCATCTCTATTACTCTATTATCAATGGAAGAAGCACAGTGAAGAACTAACGTTTAATCATTATTATTATATTGTTGATAATCGAAAGTCCATTTTTCAATTATAATCAATACATATACATAGCCCTTTGTGCTTTTCACAGTTAAACGTGGCAATATCTAATGTTTTCAAATAGTAAATTTTGAATAAAATGGAGACGTCTATTGACAGTTGCTAAGATGTTGCTAGGGAAGCCGTGCGATTTACTTTACAGCTGTGCGTTTTTTTCACAGTGCGTAATAGCTTTCATTACCTTGATACCGACTGTGTGTTATTGACTGATTACAGGGGGGTCGTAGGTAAATATATTAATTAATAAATTAATTTTTATCTCTGAAATATTTAAGGATATATAAACTATTGGTTAGCAACAACAATTTTTCAGAAGAATTATTTCAAGATGCATCAAGTCAGGAAAATAGTTATTATTTCTCAAAAATAATGTGACATTTCCTGTATACAATAAAAATACCTATGAAATTTCTGTGTATTATTTAATTTATAAATATTTGCAACAATTTTTCTTCATAGCATAATCATTAGTGGAAAAACAAATCTTCTCTCAAAATAGGACTACCCTAATTAACAATACCACAAATAATTGTGAATATATCATCAACAATTGGTACCAAATGCAAAGGAAAAGTATTCCTGAAAATTCTGAAAACCTTTATCCTCGCATTCAACAAATGGTAACTCCTGTTGTTGAAGCTCCAGTAGTGCTTTAGCTCCATCAAAGTCACTAAATGAGTTCGATATCATGTCATCCTTGGAGGTGGAAGGAAGTTGATTAACCTAAAATTTGAAATGACCAATAGTTAGTAAGTATAGTTATTTAGTTTTGACTTCAATAAAAATAACCAGCAAGAGAACTTGCTTATCTTCTTTCAGTAAGTTTTTCATATCTTCTCTTTTTCTCTTCTATCTTCAGACTTTTTGATTTTGTTATAACACTGGACACAGGTAAGTTTTTACTTGGTACAGCAGTCTTTTTCAGGTACCGTTTCTGATAGCCCCCTGAAAAATTGTTAGATAATTATTCCAACCACATTTAATATAAAAAGCAAAATACTTACAATTACTAGGAGTTATGAAATCGTCCTCGCCAAAATGTTTAGAGCAAACTCTCATATTTTTGGTAACTCTCTTTCCTATTTTCAATTTGATCTCCCACAGTTTCTTTCTATCAACCATGATAGTCATCATTCCGGATTCTCCAATACTCTCGACTCTCTGACCCTCATTTGGAAAATGATGAAAGGTCAAATCGGGGTTTTTTTATACACAGAGTTACATCCAGGTACACAACAATTTGCTCTGTTGGTCATTTTCACTTTTAACAAACTATTTATCACTATCAAACAACTATAATCCTCACACAAATGCACACTTGGATGTAAATAAATACAAAGCAATCACACTTGCTGGTCACGTGACATTGATGCGAGTTTATTCCGCCAGATAGCGTATCGCTTAGCATTAAAAGTGAATATCTGTATGATTATGGCGTAGATACCGCCATCTATAAGTGGAATCTAAGTACACATGACTAGCAAGTCAAGAAAACGTTGTATTCTGTCGTTAAGTGAAAATCTGTGTATTTTTTTTTTCAATTGCAAAGCGGTTTCGGCTATTAAGCCATCTTCAGTGCGATACCTGCAAGTAAGTAATAATAGTTGGAAATATGTAAAATAAGAAATTAGTAAAGAATTACTTACTCGTCAGGTATATGATACAAGAAACCTAATTAACGTCACAATAATAAAATTCTTCCAAATTACAAAATTAAAATTACAAAGCGCTATGCATTTAAAAAAAAAAATGTTTACTTAGAATACAACAAGGTTTTCTTGAATTGAATGTTTAGACTTGAAATGGACATAAAATGGACGTCCATTGAACGAACAATTCGGTACATCCAATAAGCACCCATATTTTCAAGTATAGTTGAAATAATACCCTTCTTGGTGTGCGTCATCGATTGTGACGTATATCCGGGTTTTCGGCATGTCGTTTATTTTATTTGCTATTTTGACATTTAGCTAACCTTAAATTTGATAAACAAAATCATCAGTATCGAACTCAGCCAAATTCGAAAAGGCTATGAAATTGACAATCACCAGCTTCTTTTCCTAACTGAAAATACTTGAGAACTTTCAAAATGCTGATGTTTTTTCGTGTATCTATGCATATTTTTGTATTATTTAAATAAATATAACAATAAGATTAATATTCACTTTTCATAAATGATCATTGACCGTAAACAACAAAGTACAGTCCTGGCGAGAACTGTCAGTGTGACAG
The DNA here is from genome assembly GCA_910591695.1 of Galerucella pusilla. Classification (NCBI taxonomy): domain Eukaryota; kingdom Metazoa; phylum Arthropoda; class Insecta; order Coleoptera; family Chrysomelidae; genus Galerucella; species Galerucella pusilla. The sequence goes on along the minus strand of CAJUYI010002922.1, from coordinate 13,133 downwards.
TAGAAAAAGACGTGAGACACATTGCCGCTAGGAAAGTAACGCCTCCATAGTATTTTGAGCTTCCGCTTGATAGGTTGCGCTTGTACGTAATCTAAACATCAACCAATCAAATTTTTGTAAGTCAAAGATTAGGGTTAACGTTTGTAATACATTTGAACGGTTCATTATTGTGATATTTTGATTAGGATTAATCACAGACCTGCTTTTTTTTCCATTTCTTCCTACGTAATGTGTTAGAAGGAGCTTAACAATCGATGACGCACACCAAGAAGGGTATTATTTCAACCATACAATGGGCGTACATCAAACGATAATGAATGATTAGATTAAAAAATTGACCTAAAATGGACGTCCATTGGACGAACAATTCGGTACATCCAATAAGCACCCATATTTTTACGTAGAATGGACGTACATCAAACGCCATTGAATTATTAGATTAAAAAATTGACCTAAAATGGACGTCCATTGGACGAACAATTCAGTACATCCAATAAG
>CAJUYI010002922.1:0-12625 GCA_910591695.1 Galerucella pusilla | reverse complement strand
TAAGCACCCATATTTTTACGTACAATGGACGTACATCAAACGCCAATGAATAATTATATTGAAAAATGGACGTCAATTGGACGAACAATTCAGTACATCCGATAAGCACCCATATTTTTACGTACAATGGACGTACATCAAACGCCAATGAATAATTAATTAGATTAAAAAATGGACCTAAAATGGACGTCCATTGGACGAACCATTCAGCACATCCAATAAGCACCCATATTTTTACGTACAATGGACGTACACAGGCACGTAGCTATAGCTTTTTCATGGGGGGGGGGGGTTTTGGATTTTTTTCATCTGATAGAAGGAGAAAGCTTTATTGAAGGCGCCGCCAAAGGCAAAAAAGATCGAGTGCCACGCATTAAAGCAATTTTTCAAGAAAAAGAAATAATGTTAGTTTTTTTTTAATTCTTTGTTTGACTTGGCTACATCTAAAACTATTTTTAAACATCGTTTTTCGTTTCGCTCCCTTCTGCTGAAAGGGTTATAACCATGTATATATATATATTTTTAAAGGAGCCGTCTCTTCGCCGGCACCACCTCAGCCTCTTGGGCGTATTGCGGATTCTCCTAATGATCTGACTACAGCCTATTCAGCCAATCCGTTCCCTGTATTAGCTCATACAGGTTCTTTACTGGTGGGTTGTAGAAGTCTTCTGGAGTCATTTGGGGTCTTCCATATAGTTTTTGCCTTCCGTGGTCCAGCGTCTCACAGTTGCATAATATGTGCAGAGCCATTTCGGTGTCCTTTTTGCATCTCTTGTATGTGAGGTCTCCGTTATACAGTCCTATTTTGTTCAGGTGCTCCTTTGTGGAAAAGTGTTTCGTAAAAGGAGCCCCGTTATAGTGCGTAGTTTGTTCCTGCTCAAAGAGCAGTTCTTTTGCTACTTTTTCTGATGGTTCTTTCATAAATTTCTCCCCATGTGTTTGCCTGGGTGTATTCTTCCAGTGTTTTTTGTGTTGTTCTTTTACCCACCCTTTTAACCATGACCTAGTGGAGCATCTGAGGATGCCCACAGATGGTTCGGGTCCGTTCATCAGTGTTGTCGATCCTGCTCATGCAAGTTTGTCAGCTTTTTCATTGCCATCGATTCCTTTGTGACCTGGGATCCACTCCACTGTTACACTGTTCCGAGTCGCCAGTCTTCTAAGTTCTTCGCCGCATTCCCATACCAGCCGAGATGTTACCTGTATATTAACTTGAGAGCACCTATTTAAAAAATGATAGATGATTGAAAATTGAAGCTTTTATTGAAACAGAAAACTAAATTTAACCTCTTTCTTCTTTCAGCTAAGTTATCCACAATTGTTGAGGAATCTATTTTTTATTGCCACATCCCGATGAATACTCATAAGCGCTAATCCTGTGAGCCGTTCGTCTCCCATTTTGTTCCTTAAATACGTTTTCAGCCGTTTAAGTGTGGAAAAACTACGTTCAGGCGTGGCAGTTGAAACTGGAAGTGTTGCCAAGATTTGAAGAAGCTTCTTAATCGTTGGGAAAAAAAGTTCATCACATCGATCCATAGCTTCTAAGGTAATAGAGGGCTTTTCTTGATTGCACCAGTGGTTGTGCCAAAGCTCATACTCGCTTACCACAACTTTCTTTTCAGCTTCACTAAGAAATATTTCCCCTATTCTTGAAATACATCTTTTTGCTTTGTCACTATTTTGGGTCCGGTCAGGTGAAATCAATTGAATTCCTGAAATTGTTTCTTCGTGTGGCTTAAAACGAACTTCAATTTCGTTGACTACATGTTCAATAAATGGGTAAAATATGTTCCGCCGATAGTAAACTTCAGCTGTGTCCCCTGGTACATTACTGCGGTTGATTTGTCTTCCAGTTACTCTTGGAACACTTATATCAACTGAACTTAACTTTTTTGCTTCCTCAAAAAGATTTGAGAAATCCCGTTCATTACGTAGGTTTTGCAAGGTGGTTTTTATTGTTTTTACATGACTGCAGGTGTAATTTAGATCTACATTGACCTTTTGTAGGCTTCGGCTTAAGTTTGAAGTATACGAAAAAGTTTTTCTCAAAACTATCATTGAAACGATGAATTGACTACTTTCCATCGCGACTTGCAACTGGTAAGCTTGGGTTGCAACTTCCCTTCCAGACTGTTGAAGAGCATGAAGTGCTGCAAGTACCACAGGATACATCTCAGCAAACCTTTCGACGGCTGTGTGTTTTTCCGTCCAGCGTGTCTCACAAAGCGAGATAAGCGTTGAATGAGACGCACCAATCTCGTCCGCAGTCTTATTCAGAAGGCCATCTCGTAGTGCAGATTGTCGAAAAAAGTTAATAATACTTTTAATAGTTCCGATGCAGTTTCGAATTGCAGGGATCTCGCATGAATGAGCCAAAACTAAATTAAGGGTATGAGCTACACAATGTACGAACTGTGCTCGGGGATATTTGTCCATAATCAATGTTCTTACACCTTTAAATCGTCCGCTCATTACAGCTGCCCCATCATAGCCCTGACCAACTAAATTCTCCAAATCTAATCCAAACGAATTAAGTGTTTCCATGATGGTCGAAGCTGAAGCTGATGCTGTAACATCATGTACGTGGACAAATGCAACGAAGTCCTCTCGAATGAGAGCCTTTCCAGAAGAGCAGTCGACATAGCGAAGGCAAAGTGATAGCTGTTCATAACGCGATACGTCTTGCGTTTCGTCGGCAAGTGCAGCAAAGAAGCCTGACTGTCTAACTCTATTAATTATTTGCTTTTGAATGGCATTTCCACACAATCCAATGATTTCATTTTGGATGACGGGCGATGTGTACATAGTCCGAGAATGAGTATTTTGCGAAAGCAGGTGATTTTTGAGTACTTCATCACCAGATTGCGCACGGAAACGAAGTAGTGCACGAAAATTTCCATCATTATGAGGAGGATCTATAATGCCGATTCCACCAAAGTCTTCATTTCCCCTCAAAGGCAACTCCTGTCGTCCGCAAAATAAGATTGTGTCTACTATAGCACTCAGCCGCTGTCTATTTTCTTCGGCAATTTTTTTATTTCTCACATCAAATGATTCTACAACATCACGGGATTGGCCTTCCATAACACTCGCGAAATTTCTTGCCCGTTCAACAGCACATTTATGGTAATTAGTATTTCGATGATGTTCGATCTTTTCCAAAGCCTTTTTCCAGTTATTGAATGGCTTTGTGACAAAATTTCCAAGTTTTTGATCACCGCGACCACCTTCAATCTGTCCAAATAAAACACACATTTTGCATAGTGATCCTTGTGATATATTGGAATAAACTAACCATGGGTTGTTTTGGGTCCAATGACGCTGGAAAGAAAGATTTCTTTCACCAGTGATGGGAAACTTAAAAGTCTCTGGGGGCTCCAAGTTTCTTTCAAAGCTTTCAATTTCTCTTCAGCATTTTGTGGAGTTTTTAACAAATATTTGCCGATATCATATTCATCTTCCTTTATTAGAGAATCCAAGGTAATAAGGAAGTAGTACCCATAGTACGTTAAAGTGGTGATAAATTAAAATTAAAGTAACTTACCAGTCTTATTATTACTGCCTGGTTCAATGTTGCTATGTGAGCAGGAGGGACCTTGATCCTCTGTATTAATTTCCATACACTGACTAAGTATGCTTTTATCGACTTGAACGTTATGTTCATCATTGGTTTTCCCCACAGACATATAAAAAACAATAGACAGAGCTATTCATTCATAAAATACGAAATGTTTATACTCCAACATTGTTATGATCAGGGGCGGTGAAGAGGGAAAGCATATGACCATTGTTGGAATATGGCGGCCGACAGATAAACACCATAGACGGAGAAATAAAGGGGGCGAATGATTGAATAGACTCAATTCGGGAATTATTTCACAATATTTTCGTTTTTTTAAATTAAAACTTAATAAACAACTGTGCAACAAAAATTAGTATAAATATCAAAATTTGTTACTACTGATAAAAAAATTCAATTTATCTAACTATCACATTGAAATATTTACTGCTTAAAGGAGAATATTACACATTTTCAATTTTTAAAACAACTTCAAAATTGTCAGTAAAAGTAATGTATATTGTAGTTTATATTAATTTTGCTCTTCTAGGTAATACAAATTCTTGTGAGGTTTATGAAATAAAAATAATTACAAAATAATACATATTTATTTTACAAGTAGTTACATCGTCAAAGTTAAGTCATTGATTGCGAAATAAGGAACTGCATCTCTCCTTAACATTTTTGTTCCATTGGTCCTTTGTGTAAAATCATTTCCTTCAAAATGATCACAACATACTTCTGGCCTCTTTGGTAATTTTTTATCTGGTTGGAATCCAAGTATTTCCATCCAGGTATTCCTTCGAGCTTGGCTTACCGGAAAACTAGAAGAAATCATTGGAAAATTATAGGTACACAACAGTGGCTAGCTGTTTACCTATTTTTTACTACTAACTAGGAATTCTGAAGATAATAGTGTTGTAGTAGAGGTATTGTGATATGAGGTAAAACCACCAGTAAATTGTAAATTATAGCTAGGAATAAAATTACATAATTCCTAGCACCTACACGAAATGCAACAGCAACCTATTAGGTACAGTAAGTAGTCGCCTATCAAAGCAAGCCTTACATGAAGTTTCTAATACCTCAAAACTCTCAGTCTATCCAAATTCCTGAACTACTTGTCTAATGCTTCCTATAGGTAAGCATCATAGACATTTTTTTTATATATAGGTATGTGCAGCATCTTATGTTTATTTTCTACAATCTGCTTAAATATGTGTAAGTATGTGAGTGGTAATTTCACCCAATTCTCTCCTTATCATGCCAATTCAGATTGTGTGAAAAAAGGATTCACATACCCGCCTATGACTAACTTATTTACTACAACTTACCAGTGAAAATATAGGTTAGGGTTCAAATAGTCGATTTTCCGGCTTCCGGCACACCACACACTGTCTCACCATAGTTTTAATTTTTTAACACCTCTGCTTCACTAGTAAATACTAAATTAGGTGAAATACACGCAAATAAATCAAAAACACAGTACTCGCCACTTTAAATATCAATGAAATGATATTGGAATATGGCGGCTGCTTGTTGGGGTATTTTGCTAGCGGCGTTGCCGGACTTCGCAAAATTTTAAAAGATGAGCGGAAAATTATACTATACTAAGTATGTAATATAAAATTTAAGAGATTCAAACTCAACAAATAACAAATTTCCACACATATTTCCATGCAAAAATATATGTATGCAAAAATATATTCTGTTTGTAGAGAAATATTAAATAATAGTATCAAACATGAAGTATTGAAAGTAATTTTATATTATTCATCTGGCAACGCTGCGTTACTACAAAATAATTTGTAGTAAAGTAAGAATTAGTGTTGGCACATACACATTTTGTAAACAACTCTGTCTATTGTTTTTTATATGTCTGTGGTTTTCCCCTTATTTGGAAAAAATCCCAAAATTGACTGCTGTAAAGTACGCTTCATATTTGCTTCACTAAAATATTTCTCAACCCGCAAAATAAGTAAATTTGCAATAAAAACAACACACATAAATATGCACGACAAACCGCTATATACGTAATAGCGAATTGAACGATATTATGATGATGATTGACGTGGCAAGTGGCGTGCGCCGACGGACGACGCGTGCGTGGGAGAAGCCGAGGAGCGGATATGGAATCCATTTCAATTATTGGCCAGCGCTGCGCCGATTCTCTAAGCAATGTTGCCGGACTGTCGTTATTCATCTGAGAGTTGTTTCACACTTGGCAGGCGCAACTACTATAAGTACTTAGAAATTCAGTTTCTTGAAGCTTCAGATCCAATATTGATGAAAAATATATTATTTGTATTTCGTAATTCGTATTAAATGTAATATGCTAATAAAATATTATTATTTTCTATGGGGGGGGGGTTGAACCCCCAAACCCCCCCCTTATATACGTCCCTGGACGTACATCAAACGCCAATGAATGATTAGATTAAAAAATGGACCTAAAATGGATATCCATTGGACGAACAATTCAGTACATCGAATAAGCACCCATATTTTTACGTACAATGGACGTACATCAAACGCCAATGAATGATTAGATTAATAAATGGACCTAAAATGGATATCCATTGGACTAACAATTCAGTACATCCAATAAGCACCCATATTTTTACGTACAATGGACGTACATCGAATGCCAATGAATAATTAGATTGAAAAATGGACCTAAAATGGACGTTCATTGGATGAACAATTCAGTACATCCGATAAGCACCCATATTTTTACGTACAATGGACGTACATCAAACGCCAATGGATAATTAGATTAAAAATGGACCTACAATGAACGATTATTGGACGAACAGTACGTCCATTGGACGAACAGTTCGGTGCATCCAATAAGCACCCATATTTTTACGTACAATGGACGTTCATCAAACGTCAATGAATTATTAGATTAAAAAATGGACCTAAAATGGACGATTATTTGACGAACAATTTGGTACATCCAATAAGCATCCATGTTTGTACGTACGTATTGTGCTGTGTGAGAGGATACCCCCATCCGTGGAAACGCTGTATAATAATTTTGAAGTGTCACCACTTTCAAGTGCTTGCCACTTTTTTGATGAGTGCAACTTAAATGCGGCACATTTTTAGTTTATGAAACTTTAAATATACAATTCATGTGCCAACTACTTTGAAATTTAATTTTTTTAAACCCGCCATACTTATTTTGTAATCATCTTGTTTGAGACATCTGGGTAGGTATAGTTTGGCAAGTTTATCTGGAGCTACGCGGCGTCGGTAAGAGGCGAGGAAAAACATGGCGTATATCTGTCAAACGTACAAATGGCGTACGGTACCTATTTTACCAAGTAAAACTGAAATTACAAAGGTAACTGACAATAGAAGCGCCACTGGATAAATCAATATCAGTCAATTGACAAAGTGAGAGGGAAGAACATACGCACGCGCTTGCCAATAAGAAGTCAGCTGGTCGATAAAAATCACCAATTATGTAATCGGAGGGTGTGGTCATTATGGTTTTCGTACAACGTTGCCAGAGCTTTAAGAAGCCCATAACAAATTTGGAAAAGTGTTCTCTTTTAATATTCATGAATTGGAAAATAATGTTAATAGAATAAATCCAAGGAAACAAGCACATTATAAAATTAACGTTCAATCATATTTTTAATATTGTTAATAATAAAAAGACCCATTTATAATTATTATCACTACATAATCAGTACTTCAACTTTTTCATAGTTAAACGTGGCAATGTCGAATATTTTCGACTGCATTCCTTTCACGGTTTCAGATAAACTTGCCAAAGTATAGGCATATAATTTCAAAAACGAAAAATTCACAATTTTTTTACTTTTTTGTTAGATATAATGTATTTCAATGACGCGTGCCTAAACAAATATTCTTGTGTTTGAATGTATAGTAATTAAATAATAAATATTATTAAGTATTTACCTACTTTTCACTCGTACTTACCTAGACTCCCAGTATGATGTCAAATTGTTGAACAAGCAAGGACAATAAGGGAATAAATAGTACCTATACAAGACAAAGACCAATAGGTATACAAAAATCAATCAAAAAGAAAAGGGCAGTAAGCAAAGGTTTGTATTTAGTATCCACTACATCCTCACGAACGGTTTCTAGGTATTACCTACCATTGGTATTACGTGGCAAAGTATTTGACAAAATAGGAACACTTTAACCTTTATAATATACCTAGTGGCAGCTACGTTCTCTCCACCAAGAATGCTACTGATGGAGATAAGAATCGATTTAAAAACGAAAACTTACTGCAGCCTGAAATGTATAAAATTCCATATTTCGTTTCAGTTCATCAATGTTAACTTCAAGTTCGATTTTTCTTCTCTCGTCCTTTTTTAAATCATTTGTTAACTTGCTCAACTTTGAATCTTCTGAAAAGATCATTTTATTGATTAAATATATTTAAAACTAATAGGTATAACTAAAAGTATAACACACATTATTCAAGCAAACGAACTAAAACACACAACCACACACGCATTGATACCTACATCAACAGCATTCAACATGGCTCACCTGATACAATATAAGTCAAAACCAAATCAGAACAGTGGTATTTTGAATAGGTAGCTTTACTAGCTTTTACAAATACCAATAAAATGATGTAAATTTCCAACTCAATTTGCTCCTGAAACCGACTCTGTTTATAAGTTGGCCATATTGATTTTGGATATGAAATTGGCCATATACAATCGACCCAAATTTGAACAAAATCTGTTACATGAGGCTCATGACTCATCCTGTAAATATGATTGACAGTTCTAAAAATTATTCCAGGCTTACCTCCATAATTATATATTTGCAAATAGAAGCTAGATTGATTACATACAGATTTACGCATATTGTCAACTGTAGGTAGGTACCTACATACCTAGCAGAATTCTGAAAATTCTTCTTTATATAATCTTTCTTATTCAAAAAATATATGATGGGCACCTTCGAATGGAGAAATTACCGACTGCTGTTTCACAGCTTCCAAAATGAACACCCAACTGTTCAACATTATATTAAAAATAAATGATTCATTTCCAAAAATCTATCCCACTTACAATTAGAGTTATTTTCAAATCAGTAGAAACGTTGAGTGATAATGAAAATATATACCTATCTAAATATTTTTATATTTATCACTCAGCGATGGAACAAAATAACTCGCGAAAACGTGAATAAGATACTTATAGGTACTTAGGTAGGTATGAGCAATCAATTTTTACCACTGTTATTTTGCGATTCCAAAGTTTCCACATATTTCAAAAGATCCTCAACCTGTATTACATTTTTGTCCATTATTTCAAATTTATTATCTGTAACAATACTAGCAGATCTATGACAATACTTTCTTTAACGATAAACTAACCAGAAATTATTAGTTATTCTAATGTCAAGTAGGTTGCGCTACGGTCTTTGAAAGCATTAATTCCTGGTTCCAGCTATAACTGTAGTATATTGATTCATTTCACGAATATTACAACCAGTCAACAAAGTTTACTGTAAAATGATGCCAACAATAGTAGCGAATATCTAGCTGTTCCACTATTTGGAATACCTCAACCATATTTTAACGTTGATGTCCATGCGCAGACTGCGCAGTGTCTCTATTACGAAGAGGGTAGTTGAAAATTTTCAGCAGCTTCCTTGAGGTTGACGCCATTGTGAATTTTTACAATTGTACAAAATTTGTGTGTGTGTGTATTTGCATTGTTCGACTGCTGTTGGTTCATTTGCAGGTATGTAATAATCCAAGTTTTATTTTATATACAAAACGATAAATAATGCCTTGAACAATTGATGTAAGAGAACGTGGTAATTACCGGTATTTATGGCGCGTTGTACCTATACAGAATTTCGTTAATACTCTAGCTTTGTACTGACCATGTTTTAAACAAAAATGTTTGTCTTGAATTATTAGAACTATTTAATGTAACAAATTGTTTTTTAATAGCGATAATTGACTTTTAAGAACAATGCTACGGTATATACAATAACCTCAACTTGATTTTAAATCATAACTCTGAGACTTCAGGCCGCATTAAATTACGAGTGTATTAATATGTGATGGTATTCGTGTTTTTAATAAACGTTTCCTAGCAACTTGTGTTTGCTACAAATGTTGCTCTATTGGAAAGCAACATCAAATATTACAAACACTTCAATTTGTTCATTACTTGGTGGTTATTTTAATCAATATTTAGGTAGACTTCATTCTGAACATGCGAAGTTTATACTTTAGAACCAACGTATAATTTTATTTCAGAAAAAGATGGAAACTTTATTACCTATTTTAAGTAGATTCATCTTTAATTTGATAATTCCCATTTTGATATAAAATTATTAGATACATGTAGGTACTACCTATTAAGACTTGAAACTTGTTTCTTATTTGGAACCAATTCTTGGAACAATTTATAGTTCCATACTGACAGAGGTCTCTGGATTTAGGTACTATGAAGGTACTTTGAATTGTAATTGATATTTTTTCTAGGTATAAAACCTATTTCTTGCTTTTATATTTAACAGATTAGTAACCAAATTTTGATCATACTAACATTGAAATGATAAGATTGAAATTTATGCTAGTAGTCACTCGGGATATATTTTGACTAAAAAGATACTTATGCCTTATTTGCTGTAACACTCACTAGCCTTTCCTTCGATAAAAGTTAACTACAAAATGTTAATACTTACCAATATATCCTGTCCAAATATTAACCTTTTTCCAAAACTAATATTATCCAATGATGATTGATATCTGAGAAAACCTAGAATTCAAATAAAATGTTACTTTATCTGAAAATACTGCATGGCTTGAAAGATCATAATTTTGCAAAATTATATTCTTGAATAAAAATTGTTCGTTTTGAGATTACAGGCTAGTTTAAAGTTTTCTCTTGTTAATTTATTGTATACCTACTTCAATTATGTCTACTACTTTCATGGTAATTATAACACATCTTGTTCATTGCATTTAAAATATCATTTCCTTGACCATGTTCTTTTAGACTTATCTGGGCAGGCAGGATTCACTGGGTCTAAAGTATGTTTTCTTTAAATTTTCATCTGAAAAGTATCAGCTGTTACTATCTATCAACAATAGTAATGTTTATTCAGATTTAGTTCACAAAACATTACTAAAAATTGATACATAAGCTGAATACCTGGTAGAAACCACAGAAGCATCAGATGCTGCTTGTATGTATTGAAATAAATTGTGAATAAAAGGATTCATACCTATATGTAAATAAAAATGTTTCCTGAATACCAATTTTAAATTACTTGCATTCTCGCTTGCATTTATAAAATTTGCATTCCAGAAAGATAATACAAAGTTACAAAAATTAAATATAAATAAAGCAGGCAAAGATCAATTATATGAAATCAAGTAGTTGAAATATTCAACATATAAAATCACTTGAAAACAAAATCTTACAAGCAGAATTATTTTGCCAATATATCGAGTATAAATAACTTGAACTGAACAGCCTTTAGGTAGGCAGGTTATATTAGAGTAAAGTTGTTTTCCTAGTGGAACCAATTTAATGGTACCAAAACATATCTAAAATGTGTTATTTTAACAGTTATACCAGTGAAACAAAAATTGTTAATATCTTATTATCAACTGCAACACATTTATTTATGAATAATATCAAAGAAATAGTGCAGGTCCTTATTAAGAATTCATTCTGAAATTGTAATCACTGGAGAGGCTCTTCGAGGGGTGCCACTCTGTCACATCACTGATTCCTACATTGACGAATGCTATAAAAAAGAGAATTACTGCCATTATTAACATTTTTGATTAGTTGATTGATTGGTCACCACCAGTTGAAGGCTTCAAGTCCTCATCACCTCAGCCATTAAGCTTTTTGTGCTGTGAGTAGTTGAATTTGTTTTGAATAGAAATGGTGGTATTTCCAAAAATGAATTTAAAGGACTAGATCTTATACAATATAAACGGGAAATTAGTCAAGATTTCAGAAGATTGTGTTCTCTCCGCATCCAGTATATCTCATATTTTATATCAAATACTTATAGTTAATATCTATTTTGGAATCATAATCTCTACTTTCAATGTACCAAAAACAGTATAATATATATTATCTGCAGCCAGTAGAACCTATTTAATAAGTAACCTTGATTCAACTTTGAGAAAATACTCGATTATAATATTTTTTACCATACCCTATATTCTTTTAAGAATTAGCAGTTGAATACATGGACAAAATTAGGTACTTGAGTTATTCTAAGGTTGTCATATACACCCTATAATTTAAGTGGTATTTTTTTTAGTCAGTATTTTTTATCGGAGATGAAGCATGGATAGAGATTAGGAGGTTGTTATAGTCTTAAGTATGAAATTAATCTCACTTGCTTAAGACTTAACATGATATTTTGTGGTGCAAATGTAATGCTCAGTAGGATATATTTTCAATGAAGGGGAGTGAAACGCTATTTTGGTAGGCTGAATCCTTTTGCGGAATTAGCTCCAATGTAATACCAGACATCAGAAATAGACGACCTTTCTCAGGATCTAAGTAGAAGTAAGGGGGCACCATAGATATTCTCTCGGAGAATGTTATCCCAATATAGGGCATATCCATGACAGTTGACAATACCTTGGAGGTAAAACATTGAACAATAGACAGGATGAAAAATTATCAAACAACTATTGACCTATATTATATATTATTAAATATGCAAGCTCAACAATTAAAATAATTTTGAAAGTACACTGAAGCAAAACCAACTGAACTCAAACACAATCTATCATTATGAATCAGGATAACCTCACTATTAAGTACCACGTGTTCTGAACGCTTTGTTTATTGTTTTACCACCAGGCTGTTGTCAAAATAGTTTGTGACGTCACGTGGACATGCCCTATACATACAGAGTGTACCAACCTCACGACAAACTTCGGAATATGGGTTATTTTGAGTGATATCAAAAAATGTTCTTCGTTTAATTTTTGTCAAGCATTCCCTATACCCAAAGTTTATAAAAACACAGTTATTTTGTAATATTTATTGTAAAATATAACTACTG
>CAJUYI010002921.1:0-27109 GCA_910591695.1 Galerucella pusilla | reverse complement strand
TATTATCAATTTCACTAGTGAATATATGTTTATTGATTGAAAATTTAGATAGTCCGGCTCTGCCGACGACGCCATATTGCTCACATCACAATGTCACTCATGTGATACCACTTTCCTATTATAAGATAGTCGACTGTGTCATCTCCTCTAAATAGTAGCTCCATGGGAAAAACTATTATTGGGCGCGTTCAGCCACGCTAGCGCAAAGTTAGCGCTAGCAGCAGCGCTTTGTGAAGGCGCTCGAAGGTGGCTGAACGTCTATGCTTTGATACTATACCAAACATCACTTAGCCCTCAAATTCATTTTATAAATATGAAGTTTTATATTATCTCTTCAATGGAAAACCTCATTACTTATTTAATGTTAGAAGAACTGGCGGATGAAAATAATATTATGGATATTGTGGAATTGATTCCACCTCTAATTGCTATATAGGTATATTTCCACGAAATATTTTTCCCTCAATATTAAATTCTACAGTTTTATACGTTTCGATATTCTCCGCCATGATTAAACATTAATAAAAATTAAACAACAGAAATTTTAAGGTTTGAATTGTTGTTTGTCGTTGAGATCATAAGGTATTATTATTATTTCTTCCTGGGTTGACGTTGACATAATGAACCGCTGACCAGCTTAGCGTAAAATAAATTCGCTGGAAAAAATGGCGAACGCTAGAGCCAGCGCTGTCACTTATTTGTCAAATTTGCCCTTTGCTTACTCAGCGCTTGCCTAGCGCTAGCGTGGCTGAACGCGCCCATTGTTTTGTAATGATTTAATGATTTTTTATATTATAAACTATCCGAAATAGCTTATAAAATAACTTTTATGTGGCATCATCGGATTTGTTCGTGACATTCACCCACCTCTGAAGGAAGTACCAAATTGTTTATCCTGAGATTCATCAGGGCGTAACGTCACCTCTGGATTTGCTCTATAAAGTTAAAATGATTATTTTCTGCTTAATGGAAATTACTTTGCAAAGCTGATTCAGTGATACACTGAAATCGCAGATATTAAGAAGCGATGTAATTTGGAAATCACGGTATCGCTCATCATTATTCAAAATGCGCATTTTGGAGGGAAACATCTGGTTTGTTTGGGTTTAAGTCTGTATATTATTATCCCATCTGCCGTGTGATGTAACGAAATTAAAAAACCATTCGCTCGAGCGTAATTTTAAAGTTTCACGGAAATTTTTAATAAAAAGTGACGGGACCCTTAAAAGTTTAAACAAAACAAAAAATTCTATACGGGTAGATTTAAAGTCCTTATATTATAATCTTTTATTAAAACATCGTACCGTTATAAAATAAAAACAGTTAAAATTGATTTTAATTTTGTAATGAGTTCCTTTAGAAAACTCCATTTAATATTCTAACTCAATTTCTTTTGTCTCCAATTTTCTCTGTATAAAGAACTGACATAATCTTCTTTTAAGTTAATTCTTTATAAATAAAGCTCTTCGTTACATAGAAGAATTAAATTATAGAAAGAAATATATAATAGGATTTCCTTTATTTTCCATTATATTATACTGAAGGTACAGAAAATTTATTCAACAATAAAAGCGATGTTGAACAATTAACCTACCCTTCATACAGAATTTTAAAAAGTACAGATGAAATAAGAAAAATTTTATTTGGTTTTTTTAAATTTTAGCTTGACATCCTGTATGAAATTTTATATTTATGAAAGCACCACGAATCTAATTCAATAACATCATCACTCTTCTTAAAAGTTCCATCAGTCTTGCCAACTCACAACTGGGCTTAAGCCTCTAATTAGTCTGTATCCATCCATAACTCGTGTGTCTTTCAGAGCCACAGAGCGCCGATTAAGTTGAAATTTAGAACACGTATGTATTTCTGTGACGCTAAAGGGGAGGCAAATTGAAATATAAGAAAAATAGATAGTTTTAAGGTTATGTAAGATGTATCCCGTTTCGGAATTGTCAGTGACGTCATTCTGGAATGGTCTATAGAACTAAAACTAACAAACAAACAAAATCTGCATTCTTCTTCCTCCACTATTTTGAGCTTTTTCAGGTCCCCATTCAGGCAACAATGTCTCGTTAGGATCCCTGTTAAAACTCTTAGCGCAGTTTTACTTTGACTTATACATTTATTTAATACCAACAGGTTGTAGTCATCCAGAAGAGTCTTTGATTGTACAAGCCCTACTAGATCTCCCGCAAAAGGGTTCAGGCCCCCAAAAAGGTATTTCAGTCCCCCTCTTTGCTAGTTCATCTGTTATTTCATTTCCTTCTATTCCAGTGTGTCCTGGAATCCATAGTAAGGTGACTATATTGTTCTCGCTTAGTTCATTTAGTTTGTCTAGGCATTCCCCTACCATTTTGGAACTGATTACACAAGAGCTCAGTACTTTAATGGTTGCTTGACTATCTGACATTAAAACTGGATCTAACGCAAGAAGAATCATTGAAATCGGTTCACAAACAAAGAAGTTTTGCATAAAAATATTAATAGATTTCAAAATGGAATCCTTTTTTTTAATCTTTGAAATTATACTTTTTTCCAACATTCCAGTATACAAGAGAGCAATGGATTGAGATAATTAATTTTGTTGTCCACAACTGTACACAATAAGCATACAATAAAAAGTAATTTCTTACTTTTGACACTTTAGACAAGTTGGGACGCGGGACATTTTTTAATCAATTTCAATACATGAAAAGTTCAAAAAACTTTCCTAAATTTCAATCTGCGAACATCTCAACTATTAACTTTTGTATCAATAGAAATAATTTTGTTTTAAAGTTTCGAAATTATTTGACATTTGTAACCTTAAATATATTCCTTTTTTGCATAATATGGAATGTGTAGAGGGAAACTCCTCTTCAAAAATGTAAGTTTGATGTAAAATTCATTTCTATGGCTGTAACCACAAAACTATTATTGGTATTAAGTTCTATGGTTCCAGCCCAAACGAACGTAATAGAGGAGTTCAGTCCAAGGTCATAACTGACATTTGACATAACTAGTGACAGATAACAGAAATAAAATGGTGACATACCAAGAGTTCCTAGAATTATTGGCCACCGATATGTTGAGTATTCAGCTAAAAAGTCATTTTAAATTTCAAGATATACGCTTCGGGTGTGTATTCATTATTTTAATAAAGCAATATAGATGTTCGCAATGATAAAAAAAACATGCAAAAATCGTATGTTTTGAATGGTAGACCTTAACTTTCATTCTTGTCAGAAAAAACCACTTTTTGTTGGCCATACTGACCTTAGACTGATGACAACAACTGTACTATACAGGATGATACGATCACATCGAGCTTCCTTTTTCAATAATTTATGTTACTTAAATTGAAATATCCACTTTTTAACTTCAAAGACCCTGTTAAAGATTTTCTATTGCCATTATACTACTTCTTAATTAGCGGTAATCACAAAATGCAACTTTTAAAATCTTGAAAACAATTAAAAATGTGTTCTCAAGAGAAGTAGAGAGGTTGTTTAAGTATCTTTGAAGCTGTTGTTATGAATTATACACTTTGGAAAGAATTGTTTTCTCTCATAAATTAGTTGTGTACTTTCTCTAAGCATTTTTCATAGAAATTCACTTGAAAATTAACCTACTCACGAAGAAAAGTGTTTTGGAAAAATGAAAATTTACCTTGGTAACTTTCTATTATAGTTAGTCCTGTATAATAACGGTAGAGTATTCGAAAATGTGATTAGTGAAGTAGAATACATCCTTCACATTTTTCGAATCGTTCTGAAATTAATGAAAAAGGTCTAGAAACAGACAGGGAAAAAATTAGTAGGAATGTATTTAAACTTTCCGTAACTCTCTCTCTCTCTCTCTGAAAACAAAGTTGAAAACGCATTAAGCCATCGCTGGTCGTTCGAGAATAGGATCAACTTCAAACATGGAAAAACTAAAGTTCTGGATATATATGTTTTAAGTGATTTATACATATGCACTTAGAAAAAAGGCTTTTAAACGTAAACCAAAACGCTCTTACACTCCTTGTATGCTGCAAAATCGGATGCATTCAATAAAAAGAACAAAAAAAACTACCTACCTAGCCATCTAAAATTTAAAGTTACTTCACATTTATTGAAACTTTAAAGATATCATTACAAATATTGTTTTATTGAAAGGAATATGTATACTGGGTGTAAATGCCAAACGGAACTAGCCTAGTGACGACGAGAGAAAACCTCTCCAAAATTCAAAGACTAGCCTGTATATGCATTACAGGAGCATACCCAACGGCAGCCATGGAAGTGATTCTCAACCTGACCCCTCTACATATGGTGGTGGAAAGTGTTGCAGAAAGAACAAGATACAGACTAAATAGAAAGCAGACAGATGAGAATGATGAGAAAGTATAACTTTTTAAAGAAATTAAGCAACAAGAAAGAATGGGATCCAAATACCATTACCATACTTGAAAAGAATGGTACACAGACGGCTCAAAAGCAATAGAAGGAGCTGGAATAGGAGTGTTCGGGCCAGGAACCAAACACTCTGAAAGCTTGGGAAAAACCCCAAGTATCTTTCAAGCGGAAATCTACGCCATTAGAAAGTACGCCCAGTTCAATATTGATAAAGGATACGGAAGACAAAGGATTATAATAATGTCGGATAGTCAAGCAGTCATTGAAGCACTGAGCTCTTGTGTAATCAGTTCAATATATTTGTCCAATAATTTTTTTTTGGCTTGATTTGTAGGTCTTGACAGGTACTTCAAAGGGAGAAAAAGTTCTCCAAGATTGCTCCTTGGCTAAGGGTCCAAAATGGCCGCTAAGCACCCCAAAAAACGGTTTCCCGCCATTATCTCCCGAAATATGTAATTTGGAAAATTTTTATTTAGGTAAAAAGTGAAGGTCGTTAAATTATCTACAAAAATGGTCCCCATCATTTTTTTCGAGAATTCAATAGTTTTCGAGATAATCGCATCCAAACGTCCCCTCGCTTACGCAGCTCACTACCTCTATAAATGTTTGTTCTTTTTCTTTTGGGAATCAAACCACAATGTTTTTTATTTTTTATTTCGACGTTTCGGTAGCGTTCCAGCTACCGTTGTCAAGATTAACTAGTAATAAAATTGATAAAAAAATTTTTGGTCCCTATCTGACACAACGAAAAAATATGACAAAGTTCGAAAACGACTGAAAAATGCAAATAAATAAATAAACTTTTTATTGAAACACCACAAAGATACTGAAAAAAAATTTCTAGGAACATTCAGGACCTCCCCAGACCCCATTTGAAAAAACAAAGAATAATAAACCATTTAAAATAAATAAAATGTCAATGATTTAATGGAAGAGGCCAAAATTTTGGGGAAAAATAACATTGGCCACTTTTTGCAATGTCCTCGACGGGCGAGAACGGGGTTTAAGGTACACATATTGATACCTACGGATATTCCCATTACAATGAGCTTTAAATCATCGAAAAATATTAATTTTTGACCGAGTTATGGAAGAATTTGTCCGCCGGTTTACAAGTTAATTTTATAGACGGTATCATTTATAGAGGTAGTGCAGACGCGTAAGCGAGGGGACGTTTGGATGCGATTATCTCGAAAACCATTGCATTCTGGAAAAAAATGATGGGGACCATTTTTGTAGATAATTTAACGACCTTCACTTTTTACCTGAACAAAAATTTTCCAAATTGCATATTTCGGGAGATAATGGCGGGAAACCGTTTTTTGGGGGGCGTTAGGGGCTAATTTGGGACCTTAGCCAAGGGGCAATCTTGGAGAACTTTTTCTCCCTTTGAAGTACCTGTCAAGACCTACAAATCAACCAAAAAAAAAATATTGGACAAATATATTGATAGCTTTGCCTATTTTCAGGTCTTCAGTTACTGGACTAAACGTGGAAACGCGATCTCTACCTTCGACACCCTTCAAATGACAGGTACAACCTCCCAATTTTTTAAATGGGAATTGTAGGCTTGTATCATATCGTTTGAAAGATGTCTTCATTCTCTATTCAAAAATCTTATTGTTTTCAAGGACGATAAACCCCCTTACAAGGTAGACAAGCTTTTTTACCTTCATTAAGTATCAAAATATTATCCAGTTATTCAAAACGTTCAACTTTCTGCCGTACTAAAGTTGATTCGTTTGATTTTGAAGATGAATCGAATTCATTTTATAGGTAAATACCAGTTTAGTCGAAGGTATAACGAGTGAAATTTTGAAAATATCTTTATCGCGTCAAGGCGCAGAAGGTAGGTATATAATATAGTAGAAGTTATAAAGTGTAGTGAATTGTTAGCGACATCCCTTTACATTTTAATGGTACAAAGTTAATAGAGAGAGGAGCTTAAAAGTACGTAAATAAAGTTATGTAGTTAGACTTAAAAGCTTTTAAAGTGAGTCAATGCTCAGGCAGCAGGTGTCTTTCATATATTTAATGCCGGTTTATTTGAGTTTTGCAGATGCACTACTTGTTCTCAAACTTTTAGCCCTGCCATACTGTTAAGTGCATTCGAGAGATACGATTTATATGAAATTATCCTTTGTGCTCATTTACGACACTGTCTTATTATCTTGACCAACACACTCGTATTATGCAGTCAGTTGTAAAAAGCCGGTGACTAAAATAAACTTTTTTTCACTACTAGCCTCTAAACCTAACTTTATTGCCCTTTGTTGACAGTAGGTATCTTATTTAATGGTCTTATCCATCTTATCCATACCTATTCAAAAATGAAAATCAATTCATTATTTATTATCAAATCAAAATAAAAATTATTGGATAAATGTACTTATTATTGGTTTCCTACGTTGTGCACAACTGTCATGTCACGGGAGCTTATTTTCCCGACTCCTTGCCTCCCACCACGTCAAATTTAGTAGTTGAGGTGCGCATGCGTCCAAGCAGCCTTTAACCTTCTATTCGATGTTACTGAATGTGAGCTGATTGGCACAGTTGGTAGGATACTGAGCTAACAACTCAGAGGTCGTAGGTTCAAAACCCGGTTAGGACTGGGTTTTCTTTGTTTTTTTTTTTAGTTTTTTATTTCTTATTTTCTGAAATTTGTATACATAGTTACACTTTGATCAACCGGGTTTGGGCCTGGGTTTTCTATTTCTTATTTTCTGATATTTACATATTTACTTCAATATTTATCTTCTGTATGTTTCTTGTGGTATATTATTCATTCTTTTTTTAATTTCTTGGGAAATTAAACCACAATATTTTTGAATTCTTTATTTCAACGTTTCGGTAGCGTTCCAGCTACCGTTGTCAAGAAAAAATAAGTAGAAATTAATTTTTTTATCCCTAACTGACACAACAGAAAAAATTTGACAACTAGACAATCAAAAATTATTTTGAAGTTTAAGACTGCAAAATTTTGTTATCAAATTTTTATTAAGGTCCATTCATAGTAGATCATATCTGTGGCAAAATGTGAAATGAAACACTTCATTTTATGACATTCCAACGATATGATAGTCTACTAGAAATGGAAATCCAGTGAAGTGCACGTTCCAGGAACGGTTTTTATTGGGATAGCGCGTTTCTTTCGCTTATATTGGAAATGTTGTTAATAAAACGCGTTTCTTAATAGTTTTTTTGTGTATGAATATTTAAGTTTTTGAAATATGTATACTCAGTTTTGTGATTTTGTGTATTGAAATGTGTATCGATTAACAACTATTCAAATTATAAATCATAAGAAAACCTGGATAAAAACTTATGATGCTATCCTGATAACGCAGGTAATTGATTATTGGAAATTTCTCTTTCTAACATTGGTAACCAAATTTGACTGATATACTAGCTACACATTTATCTGCATTTAGTTGTATTAAAGCACTTTCTTTGATTTTCCGTTTTTTATTATTGGGTTCTTTTAATATTATTTTTGATGAATCCCATTGAATTTGATGACCCTCTTCCCAAGCATGTTTGCAAATAGCTGACTTAAAGAATTCCCTATCTTTGATATATTTTTTGTGTTCGTTTATTCGTACTTTCAATGGTCTAGATGTTTCACCTAAATAAAATTTGTCGCATTCACATGATATTTGATATATGCAGTTTTTTGAAGATTGTTCTTCATTCTTTGGTTTCGTTTTTGTTAGTATTGATCTCAATGTATTATTCGATTTAAAACTAGTTCTAATATTGAATTGGTTACCAATTTTTTTAATTCTTTCTGACAAACCCTTAACATATGGTATTGTTAAGTTCCTAAAAATTATGTTAGCTGAATTATTAATATTATTGTTATGGGGTATTAACGATGAGCCCCTCTCTATATGCTTAATCACCTTATTTTCAAATTCTGCAGGGTAATTATTGTTATTTAAAACATCTTTTAAAAAAGTTTTCTCCTTTGTAAATCGATCATCACTAGAACAAATGATTCTGGCCCTATCGTATAAAGATTTTACTATCCCTTTTTTAACTAAATTTGGCAACGTTGGCACGGAGTCATGTAAAACGGAAGTGGCTGTTGACCCGTCCAACCGACATTATAAATTGAAAATTTCAAATTTTATGTCGAAACAATTAAAAAAAAATGTGGAAAAAATGCTGTATGCGCAGCGGTAGAAACGTCTCGGATCTATTAAAGACCTCGACAATAATACCTCACTTTCCTATCTTGGCGTATAATTACTATTCTCATTTTTATGCCATCAAGCAGTTTCTCGTCTACGTATGAAGTATAAAACCGGTAAGATTTATTTAAAACCTCAAATTGTAAAATTCAAAATTGTGCTTCTATCCAGTAATCTCCCAGGTTTTGTGCTCTAGGATTCTGAAGTGCTGCGCAGTTGGAAAGTATGTGGATGGAGGTTTCTTCTTCCATGCCTCAAATTCCACATTCTTCTTCCTCCACTATTTTGAGCTATTTAAGGTGCCCATTCAGACGACAATGTCCCGTTAGAATCCCTGTTAAAACTCTTAGCGCAGTTTCACTTTGACTTATGCCTTCATTTGATCTGAACAGGTTGTAGTCGCCCAGAAGAGTCTTTAATTGTATAAGCCCTAATAGATCTTTCCAATGGTCAGAGCTTCTCTTTTTCTCGGCTTTACCCATTTCTTCCAATATTACATTGGGGCTGATTCTGCAAAAGGGTTCAGGCCCACAGAAAGATATTTCAGTGTCCCTCTTTGCTAGTTCATCTGCTATTTCATTTCCTACTATCTGGAATCCATAGTAAGGTGACTATATTGTTCTCGCCTAGTTCATTGAGTTTGTCTAGGCATCCCCGCACTACTTTGGAACTGATTACACAAGAACTCAATGCTTCAATGGCTGCTTGACTATCCGACATTATAATTCTTTGTCTTCTGTATCCTTTATCAATATTGAACTGGGCGCACTTTCTTATGGCTAACTTGGGGCTTTTCCCAAGCTTTCAGAGTGTTTGGTTCCTGTCCCGAACACTCCTACTCCTATCCCAGTTCCTTCTATTGCTTTCGGGCCGTCTGTGTACCATTGAATGGCATTCTTTCCAAGTCTAGTAATGGTATTTGGATCCCATTCCTTCTTGTTGCTCAATTCCGTAACGAATTTCTTTGAAAAGTTATACTTTTTCATCATACCGTCTTGTGGCATGTCCCAGGTTGTCTGATTTCTAAGAAGTGAGTAGGTGTTTTTTTAATGATCCCCTCTCTACTTAGTCTGGAAACCTTACGATATGACTTGACGTTTTGTGTCAATACCAAAGAGTTCAAAGTGAACGTCACCTCCTTATAGAAACAGGGGCCCCCTAGATCTCCCGATTTAACTATCCAAGAATATGTAATAATAACTCAATTTTAAAGTCAACTTTATCCCTTTTTTCTTTTACAAATGAACCTTCTACCTTTAACAAAAGAGAATTAAAAAAAAATACACCTTTGTGTTTTTAATGAAAAAAATATGTGTTGAGTGTTATAGAACCCCCGATTCCAATTACCCTCAAGAACCATCTTTCACGGATGGTTGGATGTAGCGTAGTCATATTCCTCGTTTTATAGTTGGGGCTTTTGTGAATTAGATTAGAGAATAATTACTATGTGGTCTCTGAGGTTCATTCGGTTTTACGGGATACACTTGCTTTTAGATAGACGGAAGGATATATATTTACATTTAGTTCACCGCTTATAATAAAATCTAATGAATTTCCTTTGTGCTATAATAGCGTATTTGAAACGTGCTATAATAACCGATAGAAAAATGGAACTACGTTCATGTCCACTTGATCTGCCAATATCACTTGTTGGTCGAAGCTGGGTTGTCATCCCTGACGCTCAAATACCTTTAGTTTGATGGATGTGTATGTATTGGATGGAAAAGTGGAAAATGTTTGAAAATGGATTGTCTTTTGTATTGAATATCAAAAAAAAATCATTTTCGAGGTTGAAGTTACGAGTAGAGCTAGAAAAAAATACAGGTTCTAGCAAATGTAAAAATAAAATTAATGTACACATATCATAATTATATTTCAAATTTTTCGAATGACCCCTGTATTTATAGGCCAGACGATAGGGGTAACAGCTACAAGTGATTAGCAATACGGCTGATTTTTTTTTCATAAGTACCTTAAAGTATGTAGATTGATATAAAAAAAGTTTACCAGTCTATCGATTTCCCAAATTAGAAAAAAAAAATCAAAAAACTTTTTTTTCGAAATTTTCAAATATTTCGCGCTGGGAGGAAGGTAGAAAAAAATAAAAAATACCACCGTGTAGGGGAAGTGTTTTGCAGCCAAAAAGGTTTCCTGCGTTTCTTTCGTCCGAGCAATGGTTTGTCCGGAAAAAATTCGGTAAACTAAGTATGTGTTCCGCATCCGCGCGACTCTATTTTCTGAAGCGCGGCGGAGTACATGGCCTATTGAGCAATTTTTATGTTTCCACAAACTAAAACGAAATCCAAAACTTCCGCGTCGAAAAAAAATTACAAAATATGTTACTATTATAGATAAAAAAATATGTCATGATGATTGATATATTATTAGATTATCTTGCTACTGAAAATAGATCCAAGCAGCAGTTGCTGAGCGATCTTAAGAGCTTCTCCATTTAAAAAAAATGAGTTATTTATTACCTAATTTAATTCATATTTCATAAATAATATCAACGTATCATATGAAAATAAACATTCTAAATTAAAATTCTAGACCCTCCGGCAGAACGAATGCCGAGCCCAGAGAAACACGTGTCGGATATAGTCGGAGAGTCAGTACATTATTTATTTTAAGATCGACCAAAACATATAAAAACACTTTCTGAACAATTTTTCGTCCAGAAAATAACGATTGTCGATCAAGACCGAAAAATTGACGCCAGGGAACGGAACATTACTATTTCGACAGACCAACATACAATAACATGGACACAAAATTGTCTTATGCTTTTGAATTTTATAGCTAACGTGTAGGGCTGACTGAGATTAATTTTTTTTGGTAGGAAATTCAACTTTATACAATCTGTATCTGTAGAGTAGGGAGGATGAGTGTAGTCTCACAGCACTTAGGCCACATGTGACCCATTGTACATCCTCCCGAGGAGCTGTCCTCCTAGGTCATCGTCCATCCTGTCTTTCCCTGGAAGGTGGACAGATCACTAGGAGACATATCCTTTATATCGGCAGGTGTAGGCCAAGACTCACCAAACACACACTATCTTATTGACGAAAACTCCGGACACTCGCATAAGACATGCCTGACAGTTTCATCTTCCTGTTCACACTTAATGCATAGAGGTGTATCCACTAGCTCCATAGGATGGAGGTGTTTCCTTAGTTGACAGTGGCCACTCAGAAATCCTACTGTTAAACGTAGGGTTGTTTTATCGCCAAATATTTCTTCGGCGCCAGCTTCCCAGGGTCGCCCAGGGTGATCCTGGCAAGACTGCATTCTTTGATTCCGTCCCATCTCTTAAGGGCATGGGCGTAACGTTTGGCTAGTTTCGCAATTGTCGAAGTCGTTAGGCTGTAGGTTTTACTGGGTCCTAAAACTTTCAGTCCAGCCGCTTCCCTGGCTAAAGAATCCGCAATGCGGCTACCTTTACTCCTGTCGAGTCCTTTCACCCACCACAGGATAATATTGTTATTTTCCGAGGCGTTAGCTAAATCTTGGTGGCACTCTAGTCAAGGGCGTAGCCAAGGGGGGGCAGGGAGGGGCAGCTGCCCCCCCCTAGATATTCTAAGAAAGTTGCCAAATAAAATGCAACCAAAGTCTCAAGTCTTTGAGTTGATTTGCTAAAAGTTCAAGCCTTGAACAATCATTCCCGTACGTCGAAACTCGAATGAATTCACCAATTCCACTCCTAATATTCCGTACTACGCTCTGCTCTACTCTATCGTTGAAGCGGGAGAGGGGGAGAGGGGAAGCAACATGTAAACGCGCGGCGCCCGCGCCCCCGCACAGCCGCCTTTGTTTTAGCGTCTGTCTGTCATTTATTCGTGCGTTAGCTCTGCCACTGCCCGCTTTTACGTTTGTTTTGTGCGGGAATCTGTTTTGAGAAGAAAATTGGTACCTAATATTACCAGGCTCTTCGAAACAAGATGGAGTGAGAAACATAAAACTATCAGAGTATTTGAGGAGAATTTTCCTGTTATATTGGAAGCCTTAGAAAACTTATCGCGTGAAGGAAACAGTGCGACTCGAAAAAACGCCTTTCAACTCCATGCGGCTGCTTTCAAAATTTCGTTTGTACTTTGTATTACTTTGATAGCTAAATACTCTGCTTTGTTGGAACCTGTTGTCAACGCACTCCAATCCATAGCTTTGGATGTGGTTGAGGCCTCGCAACACGTCAAACGCATTTTGCAATTGCTTAAGAGCCACCGTGATAATCCCGAGAGAGTCACAGATGAAATTATAAAGGATGCTACTGTTGTTGCGGAGAAAGTCGGCCTGGAGGAGGATATCACTTCAATGCCGCGCATTGTTGGGAAACAACGTCATCGAAGCAGAAAGCCCTTCAGAATTCTGGAAAAGATCATTAATAATACCATACTCGGACTCCTTTATTACATCGCTTGAAACACGCTTTGCTGAAGAAAATACTCCATCATTTGCTTTATCTAAATTACACCCCGCACAAATGCAAACGATGTCAGTCGAAAATCTCACAGAAACTTGTGAAACTATCGGTCAGTTTTATAATTTACCAAACATAAATATTGAAGTCGAGCTTTGGCAGCAATTCTGGTATAATAAACCAAACTCAACAGATCAAACCGTTGTTGATATCCTAAAAGAAGCAAAAACCTTCTTTCCCGACACGTAAGAAGCGTTGAAAATTTTGATCACTCTTCCATGTACAACGTGTACGGTAGAGCGATCGTTTAGCAGCCTCAGGAGACTAAAAACCTGGCTAAGAAGCACTATGAGTGAAAATCGCCTCAATGGTTTGGCCATGATGAGTGTGCACCGAAAACTTATACAGATTTTAATAATAGAGTGGTCGAGAAGTTTACAATAAATCCCCGAAAAGTATGTTTTAATTAACCTAATATAAACAAATAACGACCACTATAATATTAAAATCTGGCAATTAAAAAAAAAATACGCTGTACGCTGTACACTTATTCAAATTCAAACTCCTTTGTATTCTATTTTTCTAATAAATGTTATTATAACTTATTCACAAGTTTTTTTATTGCATAGTCAAGAGCTCGTGCTCGTGTAGCTTTACACATTGGACTCTATATTGTCACAGAATATATATATGTATATAGTACTAAGATACTGTTGTTTTTACAATCGCTGTAGATGTAAGGCTTGTAGTACAAGTGAAAAGCTTCATGTGCTGTCGACAATTCAAACCTACTTTTCTCATTGATAGAGAATGAGAAAAGTATGCATTGTAGTATGTGAAGTGAACTTGCCCCCCCCTGCGCCATCGGCTGGCGACGTCCTTGACTTTAGTACTAGCCCCGATATAACACGTTGTCTGTTCAAGGCTAATAGGGCTTGTCTACTATCAGTGCCGATTGTTATGTTTTTGCCAGGAATTTCTTTTCTGATTAGTTCTTTTGCGGCAATAGAGATACCAGCCAGTTCTGTTTGACCCACGCTGGTATTGTTTCCCATTCCCCACTTAATCCTCAGGCTTAGTGCTCTGGAGTAAGCTCCACATCCTGAGCCTTCTTTCATTTTTGAGCCAACTGTATATATGCGTATTGCATTTGCAGCATCTGACTCTGTGTTCTGTTTAATTTGTATTTTGTAGGGTTTATTAAACACAAACCTGGATTCAATTGCATCATTGTCTGCCTGCAGCAGAGGTAGCGCAGTAAGCGCTTCTTGCCATAGGCCCACTCCTACTTCGGGGTTTACACCAGCCGTGCAGTTATATAAGTAATCAAAGTGGTACTTTTTTTGTTTGAAAAATCTAGTCAAATAAGCCATCTTATTGGTATATATATACGTTTCCATCAGCTAGCGACATCCCATCGACTCTTAACCGAACTTTTATATATCCGTATAACCTTAGATGACTTTCTCGCTGAAATCTAGAGAAACGGAAGTATAATATTCCAATTTCGAACCTTTTGAAAACCTTTCGCGGTCTATGTGAGAACGTGAAAGCGGTTAGTCATTTTAAAATTGGCACCGCGCTCTCAGACTATTACAAAACAAAAATATATGATAATTGCAACTGCGGTTGAGTGTATATTGATTTTTATGACAAACTCACAAAATAATTTGAAGTATTATATTCGAATATGAGTCAATAAAACGATATTGAATACCGGACGAGCTGCGCATAAAACAATTTTTGAATAATATATTGAAATTTAAAGGCTGTTTTTAAAAATAAATGTGTATATTCATATTTCATTCATTATTATTGGGATTTAATGAAAATATAATGAAGAATAATAAAACTGAAATTATATATTTTATTCTGAACACTGAACAGTTGCATGATAAGATAAGAAATTAAATAAACAAAGAAGGAATTAGGTACAGTAATGACAGAGCTAGAAACTTCACCATTGGCAACTTTAACTTTGCGCAAAAGTTAGTAAAGTTACCTATTTAGGTTCCTTTGTTAAAAACGAGATTTCCACCGGAAATGAAACGAACTAAAGCACAATTTTCGACAACGCTAGAGCTACCACAGTAGTTAACCATAGACAAAATTATATATTATTTCTCTAAGACTTTAAGTATGCAATTGGGTATTTACGAGATTTGTTGGAGAAATGAAAAAGTTGACAACACCGCAAATAAATCGACCACGTTTTTCATTATTGACGTTGTCAAATTTTATGGTTCAGTCTACAAATTAACTTTTGTGCAGGAGTTAACAGAAGACGATCCAGATCGTAGAATGGAATTCTGCGATAGATTGATGAATAAGCTGTACAGAAATTAGATAGCTCTTGGTACCATTCTTTTTTCTGACGAATCAACATTCACATTGAATGGAGAGGTAAACCGACAGAACTGTAGATATTGGTCAGCAGAGAATCCCAATTGGATGCGTGAGACACATACTCAGTACCCTCAAAAGGTGAACGTTTGGGCCGGTATCATAGGCGACCATATTATTGGTCCTATATTTATAGATGGAAATTTGACAGCTGAAAAATATTTAAATATGCTTAGAAATGAAGTTATTCCTGCGTTGGCAAACTTATATCCCAACGCAATAGATCCTAGCTTACCGAATGAAAATGTTTGGTTCCAGCAAGACGGGGCAACACCCCATTATGCTTTAATGGTAAGAACTTATTTAGATGAAATCTTCCCCAATAAATGGATTGGACGAAGAGGTACTATTGAGTGGCCAGCTAGATCGCCAGACCTTACGCCGTTAGATTTTTTTCTGTGGGGTTATCTCAAGAACAAAGTATATGCAACACAACCAACTAGCATTGTAGACCTCAAAGACAGGATTACTACAGAAATACGGAATATTTCACCTCAAACTTTAAACAAAGTTAAGGAGGAGTTCTATAGGAGACTGTGCTATTGCCAACAACTAGGTGGAGAACATTTTGAGCATTTATTTTAATGTATTAAAATCAAATACATCAGATATTTTATGTATGTGTTTAATAACTGTAAAAATAAAAATTTCACCCTGTATAATTCATAATTGACCATAAACTATTTAGTTTGTTGGAATCGGTTCATCAAGAGGATTTCAAAAATATGCAAATATACGTTTCATTAAAAAAAAAACACCGACTATGACATACTTGCGTGAATCACCCTGTACATTTACATTTATGTTTACATAACTCACAACTCAATTCAAAAGTTGACGTTTTTATTCCATAAGTGGTTTCCACACTGTAGATGTACGCAATGATAATAAACATACAAAAATCTTATGATTTGAAGGGTAGACCTTAACTGTCATTCTTGTCAGAAAAAAACTTTTTGTTGGCCACACTGATCTTAGACTGAACTCTATTGAAAATTATTTATTCTGATCAACAAAAATAAACTAAAATTTGTTTCCTCTACTGAGTTGGACGATTGGACCATTAGTGAAAGATTGATTCGAGTAAATGTAGGTATGAAACTAAAAGTGAGTCAGACGTTATTAAAAATTCATCTTCTGGGGATCACGCTAGATTGATATACGTCCAAGCATGCTGGAATATCCCAAGAGAAACATTTGGCACCGATCGACACATGAATTTAAAAGTTTTACGAATAGATTTATCAAAGTACAGGATCAAAAAAAAATTAAAAATAATGTAAATGGAGTACCTAGGCACATCTATCTACCGGGTGGACCAGTAAACCGGAAGCCTCTTCATTTGAATTAATGAATCGTGATCTTGAACATCTGTCAGTTCTTATATAAACACTTTGAACGCCCGGTATACATTTAATCGATTACAGGAACAGTTGCACGTAACTAATTTCATAATTTACTCTTTAATCTTCTTTTTCTTCTTTCTTTGCATTACTTTTAACTGTAAAAAACCACATTCACGTACACATAAATTATGTTCTATCCACTTTATGTTACTATTAGTCTTAATTTTGCCGAAACGTTAAGCTTTTTATTAGACAAATAAAAATAAAGGTGGACCTTGGACCGGACTTCTTTTCTATAATTTCCAAATCTGTCCCTTATTTCATCCTTAACGGCATTGTTTACGGTTTCCTAGAGGATTCGCTTTTCGTTTGCACTTCTTAAAATTTATTACGTCCTCTGTTTAAAAGAATATCTGTATATGCACTATAGAGAATCGTTTCTATAAGTTATTTTTTAACTTGTCGATGCTTTTTTGCGTACAAATATCATCCAACACGCTAACAAACACGAACTAATAAATTTAAGACACAAATATGACACGCGAAATAAAACGGAATTTACCACTCCCCACATGCAAAAAAGTGTCGGTCAAAAAAGCTACTCATATTTGGGTCCTAAAATTTATAATTCACTTCCACTTGATATTAGGAATGAAACTAGAGAGTCTCTATACAAAAAAAAAGTAAAACAATTTGTATTTGATATGTCCAGAAATTTTGTAGAGGAACTGATTCAATGATCCAGTTATTGTTATTATTATGTATTTGTATTAAAAATATTTAAAAAAAAATAAAAAATTGAAAAAAAACCTAATATATGATTTTATTTAGCATTAGGGTAAATTTTAAACAAATTGTTGTATGTATCCGATAATTATTATTCTAGTATTTTTTGTGTTATACCACACACAAGTATCTTTGTCGTACTTCGTGGTACACCTGTTTATTTGTACTGATTTTTCTTAAAAGTTTATATTTTGTATGTAATTTATGCGAATAAACATTATTATTATTATTAAATTTGTTCAAATCATTATTTTATGACAGTGGAAAGAGTGGCGGCTAGTATATAAAAGCTGCAGTGTTCCCAAGAAATCTTCTTATTAAATAAAATATTTGCTTTTATCAAATATAAAATTTATAATATATTTTGCAAGGCATTCGCATTGTCATAATGTCTCCATAGTGAAATAATAGGATTCTAGAATAAAAACTCCTTCTCTTATTTACTACTTCTGACATCTATAGGTTAGTAGCAAAGTCACTGTAGACATTGACATTTCAGAGCGCCATCTATCGAATTCTACTTTTCCCAATACAAAAAAATTAAGTTGCACAAAATGTGGCTGCAATAAAAGAAAGAAGTCTGTAATTTACTCGAAGAAGATTTCGCCACAAAACTAGTTTCGCAAATATTTTGATGGTTTCTCCTGTCAATGTCAAATCCTGTCACTGTCAATTAAGACATTTTTATAAAATAAACATAGTTCGTGTATGTTATTACAATTTGATAATTAATATTAATATTGTAACTCATATTAATCGAACAAAATGGGTGAACGAAAAGGTGTCAATAAATATTATCCCCCCGATTATGATCCCAGAGTCGGGGGGCTCAATAAGTTTTTGGGTACTCATGCCCTTAGAGAAAGGGCTCGAAAAATAGATAAAGGTATTATTATAATTCGTTTTGAAATGCCCTATAATATATGGTGCGAGGGCTGTAAAAATCATATTGGAATGGGTGTAAGATACAATGCAGAAAAAACGAAAGTTGGAATGTACTACACAACTCCAGTATATGAATTCAAAATGAAATGCCATTTATGTGATAACCATTTTATAATAAGAGCAGATCCAGCAGTAAGTACAATCTATTTATGAATCAATAGATATTACAAATTCTCTTGTTAATTTCAGAACTTAGATTATGTCATTCAGTCAGGAGCTAGACGACAAGAAAATAGATGGGACCCAACACAAAATGAACAAATTGTACCAGAAACGAAAGAAACGCAAAAAAGATTATTTGATGATTCCATGTACAAATTAGAACATGGTAGTGAAGATAAAAATGTAGCTGAAAGTGCGAAACCAAGGCTAGTCAAATTATATACCAGAAATGAAAATGTGTGGGCCGACTCCTATTCAGCCAATCAAGCCCTGAGAGCACAGTTTAGGGTAAGTTAATATATCTCAGAAATATAATTATAAATTAGTTATTATTTAATTGTAGAAAGCTAATTATGATATAAAGCAGAAAACTTCTCAAGATCAACTTCTTTTGAAGAAATCTAGTCTCGACATTCCCTTGCTACCGGAAAGAGAAGAAGATAATAGGATAGCAACACTTCTTAGTATGAAATTGAAACCATCTAAGAGTATAACTGAAAATATGGAAACTATTAGAAAAGATATAATATCACAATCTTCTCTACCTACTACGAATTTTTCAAGGAGTAAAGAGGAGAAAGCTATGAAGTTTTTAAATCAAGGAAAACAATCATTGGGTATAATTAAAAAGAGATCTAGCACTTTCTCGACCAATGAACTAAAAGCAAGTACCTCGGAAAATGAGGATGTTAAAAAATGTAAAATGGTGTCACTAGTTGGAGATTATGGATCATCAGAATCGGAATGAAAGTGATACTCTTAAAAGAGTGGTTAATTACAAGATAATCAATGGTTTAGTTTGTGCAGGGTGGAGATGCAGAAAGAACTGACAAGATAAGAGTAAACATCCACCGGAAGTCGGCAATCTTAGAAATTTTCATGATTTAACTATTAGTATTTTGCCATATACAGATAGTTTTAACTCATCGTGGGACACCCTGTATATATTGTTATTTCAGAAAAAAAATTAAAATAAAGAAACTGTTATTTGAACATATTTTTGGACTTTTCTCTGGAGAACCCACTAAAATCATATAAATAGGTAACTACTATTCATTTTATGCAAAAACACTTTGACTTTGTAGCAAAGGGCATTAAATAATACTCAAAAATCTTAATATTTTCAACATGTATAAAAATATAATTATATACAAATCATCTCACAATAATTAAAATGCTGCAATCCCTGTTATAGCTCTTCCTAAAATTAGAGCATGTATATCGTGAGTACCTTCATAGGTATTGACAGCTTCAAGATTCATAACATGACGGATAATATTGTACTCATCTGAAATTCCATTCCCACCCAACATATCACGAGCAGTTCTAGCTATGTCTAAAGCTTTACCAGCGTTATTTCGTTTCAGCAACGAAATCATCTGAGGTGTGTGTCTAAAATGTAAAATTTATTAAATTTAATATGCTTGGAATTGAATTTTACTTACAAATTTTGATCTTTCAGTCGTCCTACTTGATAACATCCCATTAGACCTAAAGAAATCTCGGTTATCATGTCTGCCATTTTTTTCTGCATCAATTGATTTGCAGCCAATGGTTTGTTGAATTGTTTTCGATCTAGAGTGTAGTTTCTTGCGATTTCTAAGCAATTTTCGGCAGCACCCAGAGCTCCCCAAGCTATGCCGTAACGAGCGTTATTAAGACAACCAAATGGACCACTCATACCAACAACATTAGGCAGTAGATGATCTTCTGGCACTTTCACATTATCCATAAGGATCATACCTGTTGTAGAGCCTCTGAGGGAAAATTTTCCTTCTATCTTTGGTGCTTCTAGACCTTTGCCATGTTCTTTTTTATTAACGATAAATCCTCTAACTTTAGAATCATCGCATCTAGCCCAAATAATAAAAATATCGGATATTGGAGAGTTTGTAATCCTGCAATTAAAATTAGGTTTTGTGTGTTTCATTTCTGTTGAATTTAACACTTACCAAGTTTTACTGCCATTTAATGTGTATGTCTTAGAAGACGAATCATATTTTGCTTTTGTTTCCATTTGTCCAATATCACTTCCATGGTTAGGTTCGGTCAACCCGAAACAACCGATATACTCACCTTTTGCTGTAAAATTAAAACAATTTGCAAGTAGGAGCAAAGTAAATTAATCAAAATTTACCTAAAATTGGAAGATACTGTTGTTTTTGTTCTGGACTACCATAAGAATTAATAGCTCCCATAACTAAAGAAGATTGTACACTTACAGCTGATCTATAAGCACTATCAACTCTTTCAACTTCTCGAGTTAATAGCCCATAAGATACACTAGAAACACCTGCACAACCATATCCTTTAATTGTACATCCCAGTCCTCCCAATTCACCTATTTCAGTCATAATTTCTTTGTGAAAAACTTGAAATAAAAAGAGTTATTTTATTATCAACAATTAAGTAAGACTCTTTAAGTGATTTACCTTCATTTCTGTTAGCCTCTGTTATTCGTGGTAATAATTTTTCTTGGCAATATGCTCTAAATTGATCTTTTACTAATTTTTCCTCTTCAGTTAACTGAGATTCTAAGTTTAAAGGATCTTGCCAGTTAAATGAAGCTGGAACAAATCATCTTAGGTTAGATTAGTGATTATATTTTAATGCTATGTGGATAAATAATAAACAACTGCTTACCTGCGCTAGAAAACTGAGGAAATTGACCTATTAATAAGTTAAGGAAAGTATTTAATATTTATTGTGTAAACTCTTATATAAAATGTAAGCCTAATTATTCAATTGTTTTATTTACCACATTACAAAAAGGATACCTTTATTTACATGTTTCAATATCGTTTTTGATATTTTTCTTACTTTCCTTAATACATTCGAAGACATACTTAATTTTATAAATAAACTGAAATAATAAGGAGTTGGTTGATATTACGACTGTATTGCTTATCTTTTATTTGCTAACTTATTTTTGGCATACGTAAGTTCAGCTAGGGTTACTTATCTTGTATTTCATAATAGAATTACGTTAATTAATACATCATAGATGATAATTCAAAATGTTTGGACTTGTATTGTTTTCATAATCCAAAAATTAAATTCCTAAATAGTTCGAGTCCACGTGATGTCATCTGACTGACAGTCAACATATCAGTTGGTGGACGTGCCTATTTATTTGACCTACTTGGGGTATCCGTTGGTACTTCTGCTAAGCTAAGTAGGTTATTTGTGATCGTTGGTTATTGACAAAAAAGAAGAGTATTGTTGGTTATGTTTACCGAAAAATACAAGATACAAAATATTTCTTGAGTTTTATTAAAATGATCGGAGTAAGAGTAAATACTTTCAATGAAAATAATTTAGGTGAACCGGACCAAGATGCCAATTCTGCTTTAACAGAATTGGACAAAGGTTTGTACTAACGGTGTACAAATTTAAAATATAAAGCTAGAGCACTGTGAATTTTTACAGGTTTGAGATCTGGAAAAGTAGGTGAACAATGTGAGGCAATTGTAAGATTTCCAAAATTATTTGAAAAGTATCCCTTTCCGATTTTAATAAATGCTTCACTACTTAAGTTGGCAGATGTATTTCGCATGGGGTAGGTAGACGATTCAGATTAACAAAAATTATTTCCTACGACATTTCTATTTCCAGCAACAATTTCTTAAGGCTTTGTGTATTGAGAGTTTGCCAACAAAGTGAAAAACATCTAGATAAAATATCAAACGTTGATGAATTTGTCCGCAGAATTTATAGTGTAATTCACAGTAATGATCCTATTGCAAGAGCAGTTACCTTACGGATATTTGGAGCTGTAGCAGCGATTATTCCAGAAAGACAACAAATTCAACATTGCATTAGAAGTAGTCTTGATTCCCACGACAGTGTTGAAGTTGAAGCAGCTATTTATGGTGCTGTACAGTTTGCAGCACAATCAAAGTAAGTACCTGGTTAAACATCTGCTATTTTTAGTATTATCCACATTTTTAGGACCTTTGCTATAAGTATGTGCAACAAAGTATCTGATATGATACAAAGACAGTCAACTCCAGCTAATATGAAGCTACAACTTATTCCCATTTTACAGTACATGCATCATGATACCAACACATCAGCTATGGTTAGATCTTTGTGCATCGAACTTCTACCAGGTTATCCTGCTTTGGAATTTGTTCTGGTTACTTTGAATGCTTTAACAAAATTAGCCGAAGCCACATTGGTAGACATACCAGGTCAGGTTAATTTGCTGTTAAACTATCTAAAGAGCGATCCACGGTGGGAAATTAAATTAAATTGTCTACAACATTTGTATGAGTTAGCAAAGCCAGGAGCGCACCTTTGGCCTCCTGGAGCCATTGATGAGATTATAAATTTTGCATTGAATACAAATCAAAAGAAAATTCTTTCACCATCTTTAAGTGAGTCTAAAAAATTTTATGTTGTTATGAGTATTATGTATTTGTTTAGAAGTGTTGCAGGTGTTGGTTGAATCACCAAGGATGTGTTCTGAGCATAGATCAGGATCAAAACTTCGGGAATTGTGTTATAATCACTGTTATTCTCCTGAACCAAAAATTGCAGCACAAGCCATTCAGATTCTAAGTCATATACTGTGTTACTGGTAAAAGTATTCACTTATATTATTTATTTTTATATAATTTTTGTTCGCTTTTAGTTATAAAGAAAATTTAGCTACTGAAGGAGAAAAAGAAGTAATAGCTGCCTTAGAAACCCTAATTTTATTGCTAACTTTCATAAAAACAAAACATTCAGAACATCTAAAAACTGTTTTAAAATGTGCAGTCAGATTATGCGAATCCAAATACCAATATTGTGAAGTATTTGTAGAACTTTTAGGTACTCGATTGGATAATGTTGATAGTAAGTACCTATTAACTACATTTTTCAAATTATCCACTACACTTTCTCTCATTAGGTGACAATACTCTTACAATATGTGAAACTTTGGGGGCAATCGGTAGTTTAAGACCTGAAACTTTACTTCCACTTATCGATACAATCATAAATTTGCTATCAGCTTTGTCAGAAATTACTGATCCCAGTTTATTGCAAACACAAACAAAAACTATGTTGTGTACTTTGATGTTTCAAACGTTATGCGGCTACAAATGGAATGAAGATACTTTTAATACCATTACCAAAGTTGTTAGTAATAGTAATTTGTGGGCTAATTACTGTATAGCTAGAGCTGCCATGAGGTACGGTCATCACAAGGTAAGTTGAAGTACCTAAAACACTCTATCATATATAGGGTGTCTCACAAAGAGTTAAAACTATCTGTATATGGTAAAATACTAATAGTAAAATCATGAAAATTTCTACGTTTCGGTTTTCGGATGCGATCTTTTTAGCTAAAATATTTTCAAAGATGGCAGACTTCCGGTTCTACCGGAAGTCGACTGCAACTTTGTTATTTTGAATAGAACACCCTGTATATTAATACATTTTTAAAATCTACGTAAACTTTTGTCTGAAAACTTTTTCGAAAAATGCACACTTTTTGAGTTATTGATTTTTTTGTAAAAAATTTGACCCTTGCAGACCCTTGTAAATTATTTTTTATGAGGATACCCTTAAAGATATGAAATTGGTTTCTGTTCGGTTGCTTTTAGCAAGGTCAGACGTATTTGAATCTATGTTGAAAATTTTTTAATTTTATACAGGATGTGTATAAAAAGTGTTCAAAGTTTAACTTCATAAATATCAAATTTCTTTATTTTCTTAAATAGAACCACCCGGGTTTTTCCATTTTAATGCATTCAGGGGTGAAAAATAAGGCAAATTCATGTATACTTTCCTATACCTAAACCTTACTGTTATCCAGGAATTGAATGTTTTCTGTAAATTTTGAGAGATGCAGGTGTGGTCTAAATTTTATTTTGACCCGTTGATACAAGCACTAAAATATAAAAAAAGATTATGTAAATTTGCAACGTTATCTTCACAAACAAAGTTCTAGTGTGCTAAGTATTTTTTTTTATTGTTATTAACCCATCTTTTTTGTAATATCAATATAGAAATTATATACATTTTTTTATCTTGATAGTTTTATTTATTATACAGAAACTTTAAGCTCTTTTTTCACAGATTAAAAGTTAGCTGACCTTTAGATTTGATTTTCTTTCTAATTTTCTTTTAGGAAAGAAAAAATTGGTGGCGCCCTAAAATTACTTTTTCTATTTTTTTACTAGTTTTGCTTAAGTAAATTCTTTTCTTTATATATTAATAAGGTAACAAGTCCCTCCGAACTGGCTAAAGTTACCTCCAAATTTATTGGTTAGTTAGGCAAGAACCTGCAGTATTCACTTTCAATTTTTTTTCGTCATTCAACATCATAATTTCATCTGCGAAATTGAGCAACTTCTGTTTCATTGGCGAACAATAAAATATATAGTGTTCCATAGTGGCCAATGAAACCAAATTGTTGATTGACGTTGAGCGCCAATGAAACAAATTAATGAGATTGAATGTCGTTGAAAAACAAATGATGTTAAATACCGCAGGTTCTTGCCTAACTAACCAATTAAATTTGGAGGTAAACTAAGCCAGTTCACAGGGCTTTGTTACCTTATTAATATTGGCAAAACTAGAGACAGAAAAAGCTATTTTAGGGCGCCACTAATTTTTTTTTCCTAAAAGAAAATCAAATCTAAAGGACAGC
The DNA here is from genome assembly GCA_910591695.1 of Galerucella pusilla. Classification (NCBI taxonomy): domain Eukaryota; kingdom Metazoa; phylum Arthropoda; class Insecta; order Coleoptera; family Chrysomelidae; genus Galerucella; species Galerucella pusilla. The sequence continues at coordinate 1,832 of CAJUYI010002921.1, read as the reverse complement.
TAACTTTTAATCTGTGTAGTATATAAAACTATCATGATAAAAAAAATGTATATAATTTCTATATTGATATTACAAAAATGGTAAATATGGCAAGTTGTTACAAAAACATAATGTGCTCTATTTACAGTAAGATATCCTGTATCTCTAAAAATTTACAGAAAACATTTAATATCTGGATAACGGTAAGGTTTAGGTATAGAAAAGTATACATGAATTTGCCTTATTTTTTACCCCTGAATGCATTAAAATAGAAAAAAACCGGGTGGTTCTATTTAAAAAAAGAGAAATTTGATATTTATGAAGTTAAACTTTGAACACTTTCTATACAGACCCTGTATAAAATGAAAAATTTTTCAACATAGATTCAAATACGTCTGACCTTGCTAAAGGCAACCGAACAGAAACCATTTTCATATCTTTAAGGGGATCCTCTTAAAAAAATAATTTGTAAGGGTCTGCAACCGTCAATTTTTTTACAAAAAATTAATAACTCAAAAAATATGCATTTTTCGAAAAAAGTTTTCAGACAAAGGTATACTAAAAGTTTACGTAGATTTAAAAAATGTATTAATATACAGGGTGTTCCATTTAAAATAACAAAGCTACAGTCGACTTCCGGTAGAACCAGAAGTCTACCATCTTTTTAGCTAAAAAGATCGCATTCGAAAACCCAAACGTAAAAATTTTCATGATTTTACTATAAGTATTTTGCCATATACAGACAGTTTTAATTCGTCGTGGTATAGAATTTTTTTGTATAATTCCAGGTGGCACATCATATTTTTTTGGGACTTACTGAACAAGTAAGCTCCGAACATTTTCACTTTTGGTTGATTTGTTTAAAAGAACTAACAAAAGCTGAAGGTGAATTGTACAATGAAGATACAGAAACTCTTGTTACTAGATTAGATTGTGCAGTTATACATTATAACAAAGCCATAGCAGCGTTGAAGGTAAGTTTTTTATTCATTACTCGATCTTAATTTGAATTTCCAGTATGTTAATTTTTAGGCTGCCAGTACTCCCCAACATAACCTCACATTCCAAGCGGAATATATGAAAATTAGGATGGAATACTTACAATGTTTATTACAGTTGATATACAGTTGTAATATTCTATGTATAGTACCACCTCCAGCTATCGCTGCTACGTTAGTACAAAATACGAGAGATGAATATCAAAGACACGGTTACATAACCAATCAATTGAGGAAGTGTGTGAAAGATTTTAAAAATTGCGGAGATATGCATTGGAAGTTGTATCAAACGACTTTTGACGCGGATCCCGCTACGCTAGAAAACATACAAATGTAAGTAATTGATCATGTATGTATACTTTGGCAAGTTTATCTGAAGCCGGCGTGAAAGGAATGCAGTCGAAAACATTCGATATTGCCACGTTTAATTATGAAAAAGCTAAAGTGCTAAGTATGTAGTGATAATAATTAGAAAAGGGACTTTTTATTATTAACAATATGATGTGTGACATATCCCAACACATTTTAAATCACCGTTATTTCAATCTGAATGGACGCACGTTTTATTGGTTGTCTCTAGCTTCCTAAAACACTTCACTCTGTGATTTTCTTGAGCGGATTCAGTCGTTAGTCAACTACCAAGAAAGCGACAGTGCAGTAAAGAACTCTGGGGTGTGAGAAATCCCGCCTGTGTTATTTATTTATTTATTTAATCCAGAAAATAGAATACAAATATGCAAATTTAACAATTATAAAATTTGCATACCGCTGCAGAGACATAAGTCTGTCCGCAGTCTGGCTTAAAACTACCTTAGAACTAAATTAGGTCATTAAAGCTTACATACTAAAAAAAAA